>PVJI01010639.1:0-12330 GCA_004026765.1 Micronycteris hirsuta | reverse complement strand
ATAAAGAGCTTCTGTGGGGCTAAAGAAAATAGTATTAAAATAAAAAGAGAACCAACCATATGGGAAAACATATTTGCCAATGATACCTCTGACAAGGGTATGATCTCCAAAATATATAAAGAACTCATATGACCCCACTCCAGGAAGACAAAAAACCCAATTAAAAAATGGGCAAAAGACATAAACAGACACTTCTCAAAAAAAGACATACAGAGGGCCCAGAGTCATATGAAAAGATGCTCAACATCATTAGCCATCAGAGAGATGCAAATTAAAACCACAATGAAATATCACCTCACACCAGTCAGAATGGCCATCATCAACAAAGCAACAGATAACTGTTGGAGGGGATGTGGAGAAAAGGGAACCCTACTGCACTGTTGGTGGGAATGCAGACTGGTACAGCCACTGTGGAAAACAGTATAGAACTTCCTCAGAAAAATGAAAATGGAACTGCCTTTCTACCCAGCAATTCCACTACTGGGATTATACCCTAAGAATCTTGAAAAACCAATTCAAAAGAACCTGTGCACTCCAATGTTCATAGCAGCACAATTCACAATAGCCAAGTGCTGGAAACAACCTAAGTGCCCATCTGCAAATGAGTGGATCAAGAAACTATGGTACATTTACACAATGGAATTCTACGCAGCAGAAAGGAAGAAGGAGCTTATACCCTTTGCAACAGCATTGATGGAACTGGAGAGCATTATGCTAAGTGAAGTAAGCCAGGCAGTGAGGGACAAATACCATATGATCTCACCTTTAACTGGATCATAATCAACAAAAACAGAAAGCAAGCAAAACATAACCAGAGATATTGAAATTAAGAACAGTCTAACAATAGCCGGGGGGAGTGGGGAGGGGACAATGGGGAGAAGGGTTTTCAGGAATCATGGTAGAGGACACATGGGCAGAAATAAGGGGGAGGAGGGAGCCTGGGGAGGGAGGTGGGGTTGGAGGGGAAAGGAGGAGGGGAGGGGAGACGTTGCAAATAACTGTAATCGAACAACAATAAAGTGATTATTAAAAAAAAAGTAGTTTCCAATTTCAATACTCTTTAAAAGAGCATTGAACTTTATAGTGTAGTATTTATTATTTTTAAGCTAGACTCTCACCATTTACACAATTTTTTAGTGTATTGAATTGATTGTTATTACAGTTGTCTCAATTTTTTCCCCTTTGCTCCCCTCTACCAGGAACCCCTCTTCCCTCTTATGCTATTCCTTCCTGTACTATTTCCTATACTATTCTTAACATCCCCTTGTCTATTTTGTACCTACCAATTATGCTTTTTAATATAAAAATTGGAAGTGGTTATTGAATTTTAAATACCTTAGACATTGATAGCATAGCTAGGATGCCTCTAAGACATGGTTTTCTAAAATATGGAAATTTCTGGGATTCATAGATAAAGTTGTTCTAAAATTGAACACCACTTCCAGCTAAACTAACATAAGCTATCCTTTATATTTTTCCTAATTGTAGGCAAAGGAGAGCAAGGCAAGGATTTAATGGTGTCCTTTTTACATGGTGAGATGGTATAAAACAGCACTGAATATTTGTTTGAAAAGATAGCTGTGAGAAGGAGAAAGTATTAAGTTGAGTAGAGTTTAATGAGAATAGTAATTTTCATTGAAAATAAGATGGCATATATAAATGTGAATGCTGATATACCAGCATGGACTCTGTGTCCCTTATTTTGACTGCCAATGGAAATTTACACATTCATCTCTGTTAATTTAGCACATTTAATTGTTATAATTTGTCTATTTCCCCAGCTGCCTAATTTAACTGTGGTATCCCCAAGTGCCAAGACCATTTTTTTTTTTTTTGGTCTTTGAAGGGTAGAAAAGTATTCTATAACTAAATATAGTTATTTTTCTTTGATGTTGAAGTTGTAGTACCTCCCTAAGTCTGCTTCTAATCAAGCTGTGGACAGTGCTTCCTTCATGTAGCATTTAAAGTGTACGGTGTAAGGTGCCTCGTTAGCGCAGTAGGTAGCGCATCAGTCTCATAAAGTGTACGGATGTTATGTTGTAGAACTGTGCACCTGAAGCCTATATAATTTAGTTAACCAGTGTCACCCCAATAAATGGAATAAAATATAAAGCAAAGGTAAATTATAAATTTGGGTGAGACCTACAAAACAACTTATCTAATTAAGATAATTTTGGAAGCATGAGCATTTATTTGGCTATTTATGTTTAACCTTCTGAAATTCTTTCAGCTGACTTTTAATTTAAAATAATCTGATATTTTAGTGAACATATTAATTGATAGTTTCCCCAGTCTGAAGATATAACCAAAAATGGTAGTTTTTCTTAATGATGAAAACTGTCAATCTGATTGTTTGATAATGATTATTCTCTATTCACAATTATGGATCTAATTTTTTGTTAGCTATTTTCTTAAAACTACACCTTTTAATTGCAAAGCTACAGATTTCAGAATGTCAATTGGATATTTTGAATAACTAGTCTGTGTGATTTAGCTAAGTTTTATCTCCAAGTTAAAGAAATGTAACACCCTGCTCATGTTAGAGCATATTATAATCCAAAATGATGTAAAACTGGTCCATAACTCAATTTAATTTTTTTATGAATCAATATTTGGTTAATCTTTCAGATATAATAATATGCATCTAATAAACTGGCAGTACTATTTGCTGGTGTCTTCATCTTAGTGTCATCTAGGATTACCTTCAAAAACAACTGCAACTGTTGGAAGAAAAAATACCCTCAAGCCTTTGTTTCAGGAGACAACCCTTAGCATTCAGGCAGGCTGATAAAAAAGGCAGGTATATATTTATAAATATATATACACATACATGTATATGCATACACACATTTATATACACACATACATATATATATATACATTCATATATTTATATGTATATATACACTTTTTTTTGTTTTGTTTTTCCTTCTAAACTCACTGTAGAAATTGCCTTTGTTGCTTGCATCACAATCTTTTGGCTCATCTTGGGCTGCTGTTGTCTGAGTTTGAGCTCATTGCATCTTCCAATATTCTGTCCTGACTCAATTTGGCCACATAAACAACCCAGAAGTACAAAGGTGCTAGAATTCTGGGAGACAGTTGTCAAGCATTGGAGAACAGAGGCTTTAGTTGAGAACTCCAGTATCTCCTATTCTATACGGGCCACTCTGAGAGGCATTCTGACTCTTCAAATATCTAGGGAGAATTTACAATCAAACCCTACAAAAACAATCATGAAAATGTACTTAAGTTCTTGTTTTGGGATCTATTTTAAAGAAATACAAAATAAGACATTCACTTTAGTTGTACAATACAGTGTAGTCCTGCTTAAAATCAATCATTCAGTGGCCATTCTAAGCAATCGATGAGAAGCTATATTCCTTTAAATCTTTCTAAACAAATTAAACTAAACCCTGCTATGTACTTCACAGTTTGGCTAGTTCAATTGCACACATATTGGAGCAGAATTAAAGCTGTTCATGTAGAATGTCATCACATTTCCTGCAAAATTATTTAAATCATTCAAAGAAATATAAATGGTAACACCTGTACCAGTGGGTCTTCTTTCAATCAATTAATTAGGAATCTCTTCTTCAGGCCTTAACAACCTGTCGGTCTCAATTTTTTTTCATAAATTGACCCTAAAATGTTAAATGAGGCAATTAATATAAGAAATATTTAGTCCTGAGAAGTCATAATAATTATTTACAATCCCAATACTCTAAACTTTATAATGTCAGATTCATTTTTTATCCTGAATGCATTCCCTATTGATCCTGGGAACGGAGGACCAGAAAGTGCATATCTCAAGTACATTTTAGTACATCTTAGAAATAGTTTCTATAAATCGTGGGTTGGCATGTCAAACTTTATCTTTCAGAATTAATAAAAAAATTAGAAAATACATGGCCACATGAAAGCTGTGTCAGCAACTTTCATAATACTATCAAAGATATTATCATTCATATATCCAATATTATATAAACATCTACAAAATAAATTATTTAGTGTGCATAAACATTTGATGAACTGTCTAGATAAACTTAACACTTTTCATTCCTGAATGAAATTTTAGTAGACTTTTTGTATTTTTCTCATTTTGTATTTCCTTCCAGATAGCACAGAAGTAAATTCCATTCCTAGAGATAATTTTCTTTATATTAAAAGTTTAATTTAAATGCATTCTGTTCATGATTCAAGATCAGGTTTGTTTGCTTGTTTTAATGGTACATTTTAAATGTTACATTAATCAATTAGTGGAATAATAGTAGTCAGGATAAGAAAACAAGTTCAATTTTAATTTCTCCATTGTACTAACAAAATGTAAGATTTGAAGAGTGTTTCTTTGTTATTTCCTCACATTTATGTTTAGAAAACATGATTCTCTAAGGATATGATAAATTTTACTTCTTTAGTTGAAATTCCATTAAAAAATCATAAGTATGCATTATTGCACACTGTGATAAAATAGGGCGTTGGGAATTATTTCTAATCTAAATGTTAGAAAGATCTCTTAAAAGTCCCTTGTTTAGCCCTTGCTGGCGTAGTTCAGCTGATTGGAGAGTGGTCCCTCCAGTACAATAAAGCACTGTGGATTTGATTCCGGTAAGGGCACATACCTAAGTTGCAGGTTTGATCCCCCGCAGGGACTCGTGTGGAAGAAAACCAATCAATGTCTGTCTGTCTGTCTGCCTGTCTCTCTCTATTCTTCTCTTCCTTTCTTTTTATCTAAAATCAATAAATATACTTTTAAAAATTAAAAAAAAAATGTCCTTTGTTCAAATCAAGTGACAAAATGTTAAAGCTCTAGTGTTATGGGATTTTTTTTTCTGCTAAGTATTTAGTAATTTATTTTATTTACCTTCTATTTGATTAGATTCTTAGGGAAAATACAAAATCTAAAGCAACTAAAGCATCTAAAACATGGTCTATTATAATCTGTTTCATCCAGTAACCTTATGTTTAGGTTCTTATCATGCTGAGAGAATACAGAGTGACTGCCCATAGTGATAAGATTCATGATAACAATATTGAATGTTGCTTTTGATGTGTGCACGTGATGGGAGAGCTTTGTAATTTTAAATGAAAGTATAAGTCCTAGGGTAGTAAGATTGAAGATCAGAGATCTCTAATAAAAAACAATAATGTACTGTTAATCTTCAGAATATGATTTCCAGGCAGTCAAATAATGTGTTTTCACTTCCATCCTGCTTGCATTCCTGTTGTAATAATGGAAATAATATATGGGTCAAAGAGCCTCCCTCTTATACACGTGAAACAATGTTATGGTAGACTTAAGCATAGAAAAATGTATTCATCTTATTAGCTCAGTTTTCATTCTTTTTTTAATGGGAGTTTTGTAAATGAAAGAAGATATACTGGAGGAGAAAAATGTTTTTAAATAAATGTTTCTAGTACTGCATGAGTCAGAAAGCAAAAACAAAAGCACGATATTAACTAAAATATGTGTTTCAATTATTTGCCTCAGTATTCTTTAGAGACTCTGTTTCTTCTCAGACTCTTGGAGTAGCCATAGGATTCCTTGGCGACTGCAAATCATCTGATAGTCCCCGATCTCCTTCTCCACCCTGTTGCATGTATAGCCATGTGAACTGGGGAGGCAAAATCTGGCAACAGTGCTAACAAAGCTCTGTTGTCATAGTTTAGACTTGAATAAAATCACTACTGCTACCAATTCTGCTACAGAATGTGTAAGACCAAGGATGCTGACAAGTTGCCTATAGGCATTACAGAGAAATAGTTTGCCTTGTCCTTGATAACTCTTATTCCATTCCTCTCACTCTCTCTTTACTAAAAGTGCATAAGCGTGGGGTGGGAAGCTTAAGGTCAATTGATAACATCATGCTATACCAACCTTGCTCTGTTTCTGGTTCATTATTATTGAACCAAAAAGTTTTCCCATTCTTCTTAAAATACTTTAGAATGTTTCTCTATTAATTGTGAAATAAAATTAGTTGTTAAATGTTAAAATTGAATACACTGTGCTTGATCCTCTGATCATGTAGAGACAGATCCAACTACTCCGTGAACAAAACAAGCTCAAAAATAAAACATTTCTTTTCTTTGATGTTTTATGTCATGAAAGAGTGAAATTTAAGTTCATACTCCATGAGCTAGGTGATCATAAAACTGAACAGAAGTCATTCTTGGGCTTTAAAGTCCTTGTTCAGCACTGTTGGATTTTACTCAGGTGCCCCACAGGTGTTTTTAAACAGACTTTTCTCTATGAAATCATGAATTCCATGAGGAAACTGATTATATTTTATTCAGCACTGAATTCCCAAAAGCCTAAGACAGTGCTTGTCCATGGTATATAAAAAAGAAATATGAGTTGAATAAGTTTGTGGCAATACTGTAGTGGGGCCTCTGTTTGTTCTCACAACTTCCTACAAAAGGTTTCTCAAACATGGCACTAGGGCACAGGGACTAGGTGACCTTTCGTTTTAAAGATATGCTCTGATTTCCTCTTGATTACCAATGTCCCTGCAGGAGACAAAATCATCCTTAGTTGAGAAGCTCTAGTCTGTGTAAATATCTGCATCAACATGTCTATTTACCTACCATGATTGTATAGTCCATTTTTACAGATGGATTTCACAATTATTGTGACTTTTGCTAGTGATGGTGTTATCTTTCAGTCTTCATGGTGAACTTACACTCTTTCAATAATCTTTGTTTATTCTATTTGGAGACTTGCTTAGAGATCTTTGATGAAAACAAGTAGGATAGCACTCTTGCATGATATTCCAGCTCATAAATTACTACATATCAGAAAAACTCACTAGACTTCTTTTAGAATAACAGAATTAGAATTATGCTCATATTAGAAACAAACAAAAAAACCCAACAGTTATAAAATAACTGTAAACAAGAGAATATATTATGCAGGGGGTTAATGTAGTGAATAATCAGATTATGCCTCAATTAATCTTTAAAATATTTGTCTAATGAGACCTCTGTTGGTCTCTAGACAAAAACTATTGTGATCAATAGCAGTAAATCTTCTCTTAAAATATATAATTTTAAATGCAACAATTTTATATATTGTATAATTTTAAGTTTATAATAGCATGTAGTGAAGAAAAAACATTGGAGGATTAACAACTTGTATTATAGTTCTTACTCTTACACTAGTTTAGAATTTAGGCAATTATTAAGCATCCTTGGGGCTCAATTCTAAGTAACATGCCATGTATAAATATAATTTATAAGACTATCTTTAATTTTGAAAGCTTAAATCACTCTTGAATTTATTTTTCTGTATGGTGTAAATTGGTAGTCAAGTTTCATTTTTTTTTTTTTTTTGCATGTAACCATCTAGGTCTCCCAACACCATTTGTTGAAGAGGTTATTTTTTACTTCATTTTATGCTTCTGCCCCCTTTGTTTAATGTTAATTGACCTTAGACACTTGGATTTACTTCTGGGCTCTCTATTCTGTTCCATTGATCTATGTGTCTGTTCTTATGCCAGTACTAGAACATTACGCTAAATGAAGTAAGCCAGGCAGTGAAAGACAAATACCATATGATCTCACCTATAAGTGGAACCTAATCAAAAAAACAGACAAGCAAGCAAGCAAAATATAACCAGACACATAGAAATAAAGAACAGACTGACAATAACCAGAGGGGAGGAGGGAGGGAAATAACAGGGAAAGAAGGGAAAGGGTCATCAAAGAACACGTATAAAGGACCCATGGACAAAGCCAAAGGGGGTAGAATTAAAGGTGGGAGGTGGGGGGTTGGGTGGAGCAGGAGAAAGTGGTGGTGGGAAAATGGAGACAAATGTATTCAAACAAAAATAAAAAAAAATGATTAAAACGAAATAAAAGAAAACTTAAATCACATGAGCTGTAGAGTTCTACTTCTGGAATAGTCATGAGGTGCTCTGTGGAGCCCTCTCCAACAAAACAAGCATAACAGTAAAAAGTATAAAATGATTAAAAATTTCCTGGAAATTGCTCTAAGGGTGTACAGCAAATAAATAAACACTTACTCAAGAAAATATACTACAATTCTGTAAGAATACCAAGAGGTAGTAGTGCTTGAATCACAATGCTCCCTCGCTCTTCTGTGCACAGCCAGTGTAACAGAAACTCCTCTTCAGCGGGGAGCAGCCAAGAACATGGGGTTCTTTCCTCCCTTCCCCAGGGCTATGGTGTCTTCCCAGCGTGGGCAGTATCAGCAGTTCTTGTCCCTGCAGAGGCGAATTTCCAGATGAGTGCATCTGAGAGGTTGGAGACTCCCTCTTGCATCTAGCCTCTAGCCAAAAGACACAGTCTTTAATTTCAGGTACATATATTGAGAAGGATACTAGGCCCAGATGGCCCATGTCCCAGCTTGTTTATAAGGAGGACATTCTATGTAGGAGCTAAGAAGCCAAGAACCAGAGGCTACTGCTCCCGCACCGCTGTTCCTGCCCTTCCCCCAAAGCAATGGAGTCACTAGACGTGCTCCAGCTCCAGAGCCACGGCCCAGAGATATTTCCCGGGGGGAGATGCAAATCTTAATGAAGTACCACAAGCTCTGAGGTTTACTTTAGAGAAACTGATTATGTTTGAAACAGTCTTATGGAAGTTTAAATATATAGCTACTCTCAAAAAAAAAGTAGGGAAATAGTGAGGTTTTGGTGATAAGAGGTGACTATTAGTTTCATGAGAGCAAATAAGGTAAACTATAGTCCGCTAATTTTAAAAGGTAAGAAGAGCAATAAATAGATAAGATGAGACCTCTTAGATTCAGAACATAACTTAAACATTGTGCTCAAAAACTGCCCTTGTAAAAGAGAGAAAATTTAATTGGATCAGACTGTGAAGCAATTTATGTCTAGAATATTGTCAAAAAATAATAGGGCAGTCATCTGGCAACTAATGAATTTAACGTTGAGTGTGACCAGGAAATGAGACAGAGAGTCCTGCTGAAACTTACACTGTCCCCCGAGGTGACTGTGTGCATGCCAAAGTGTCCACTGAGGTACAATAACGGAGCTTCACATCATTAGGGGTGGTGAAGGATAGACTACATTAAAATGGTCCTGCCAGTAAAAAGAGTAAGCAACAGCAAGCTAAGTGGACTAAAACGTCCAATTTTAACAGAATATTATAATACATGCAAGAAGAAAGGACAAGAGAGCAGACGAGGAACTCTCAGAGAGGGTACAGATGTCAGATTTAACAAACACTTCTAAAGACCATTTCAGATACATTAAAGGAGCTAAAAGGAACCATGCTCAAGAAGTAAAGAGAGCGACGATGAAAATGTCTCCTTTCTAAGACTATCAAGAAAGAGATATAAGTGATAGAACTGAACCAAATGGAAATTCTAGAGTTGAAAAGTGCAATCACTGAAATGAAAAATTCACTAGAGAAACTCGAATATTTTTGAACTGATGGAAGAAAGAATTAACTATATGAAGATTTGATAGAGATTATGCAATTGGAAGAGCAGAGAGAAAAGAAGATGGAAGAAAATGCACAACAGAGTCTGAGAGAAATGTGGGACACCAGGAAGAGCACCAATATTAGTTGCATAGTTAGTCAATAATGATTTATCAATATTGGCTCATCAATTTGAATTACATTGTAACACATGCATCATGCTAATAATGCATCAAATATTAATAATGGGGAGAATGTGAGAAAAGGAGAACTAAGGGAACTTTTTGTCCCTTCTGCTCAATTTCTATAAACTTAAAACTGCTCCTAAAATAAAGCCTATCAATTAAAAAATTCTTTTATTCACATATGCTAAACTACCTTCAAACTGAAATGTGGAACTGATTTTCAGTCCTGGGAAACATTTGATTCAATGTCAAGTCAAACACGCAAATAGGTAGCTTGCATTTAAGGAAGAAAAAAACAGTTGCTTAAAATGTTACTACTTTTGAAAGTAAACTAATTTAAATTATTTCAAACTGGTAAGCAGAGTCTGTAAGCCAGATGTATCAGAAATCACTACTTTAATTTAATTTTATATTTTGAGTTTATTTTAAGTTCTCCAGTTATGTTTTGGTTTGCATTCAGACAGACTCTACATGCTAATGTAGAGATGGGCAGCCACATTTGCCACACCATACAAAAAGAAGATCTGCCTGACTGCTACTACAGCTCAGTGTACATAATCAGGTCCACATATATTTTCCATTGTTGATATACTTGATTTATATTCAAATATAGATTTATATATGATCTTTATAAATCTATTTAAAATACTGAGAAGTGAAAATATAGATAATAATTTCAAGTAACTCTTTTCTTTGAAAGTAGTGATAGCAGATGATTTCATGCCTGCTGAACTGTTTAGAAAGCAGGAGAATGATAAAGAATCTATTGACAAACTCTTTAAATTTTTCATGGAAGGAAACATCACTCTAGAGCTAAGTGAAATAAACTTAAAAATTGAGTCCATAAGTCATTTTTTTTAAGTATATAGAAATTTTTCTCATCAAATGAAAATTAGGAGATATGTAGCTATGCAGCTACATACAGTGAGACCTGACTGGGAAAAGCCCAGCCATTGTTAATATAAGGAGAACAGTTTCCATGACATCAATGTAATTTGGCAGCCAAGGAGAGTGGACAAGAATGCACATATGTGAACAATGATGACTTCACTGTGCTAGTCAGTGGGGAAGGTAGGTGCTGTTGAGTGAGCACGTGTACTGTGTGGCCATTGCACTCAAAATGACAGAGTGAGTAGAGCAACAATTCTGCATCAAATTTTGCATTAAGCTTAAACATTGCCCGGCAGAAACTGTTTGGATGATTCATAAAGCTTTTGGGAATGATGCAGTGAGTGCAGTTCAAATAAAAGTGTGGCACAAACACTTCAAAGATGATCAAGAATCTATTGAATGTGATCCACATTCTGGAAAGCCTGCAACAAGCAGAATACCTGAGAATGTTGAATGTGTACGGGATGCAATCAACAAAGATCAAAGAACTGTGTGAGGTCTTAATGTGCCTACTTTGAAGGGGACTGGGGTGTCATCATTTCATGCATAATCTTTCTTGTATCTTGTATCTTCTTCAGTAAATGTCTCTATTTTTCATATTACATTTTTGGATACTTCCTGGACAGACGTTGGTATACTTATTTTAAAGTGAAAGTCCACCACAAAATAAGAAAATAGAGAAAACATATTTTAACACATTTGAAAAATACTTTCAATGTGAAAATTCTACAGCATACACATTTGCTATATATTATAAAAGTAATGTTTAAAACAAAATGGATTTCCAGTATAATTAATATTTAAGGTAATTAGCATTTTAAATCTATATCTGCCACTCATTTTTTTCTTTTTGATATAACGGAATTTCTTGTACTCTTTTTACACTTTCTTCCTCAATACACTTAATTACATATACACATTCAATGTTCACATTTTTTCTTCTTGGCTTAATGATTTCAAAACAAATATAAAGTTATGCATGCATTTATTGAGCTGTATGTGTCTCTACTATTATCTACGTGGAAGTAGAGGAGAGGGGGAGTGAGGGAAAGGAAATGGAAAGAACAGGAGAGGAGAGAAAGAGAGATCGAGAGGCAGAGAGAAATCCATTTTATTATAACTCATTGATTATATCGTGAAGCAAAAATATTTCTACACAACTTTTTATAATTGAGGTCAATATGTATTTTGCTCTCAGCATTTTTGCCACTAAGCATTTCAGGGTATTGTTTCTATCCTAGCGATATTCTCTAAAATACTAGGTCCACATAAGGCAGAGTAATGGTCGTAAGCTCCATTGGAAGGACATTTATGTGCTTATAAAAAGAAAGCTTTAACTGAAACACGTTTCCCAAACTACAGTGCATGTGTCAGCATCCAATTCAGTTTGTTTCAGACTAGCTTGCTACCCTTGCCACTATCCACAAAATACATACAAAGTTTTTCTCTGTATGGTACTCCCTGGGCAGCTATTTTCCTGTAATTTCATGAATGCTTGAGGACATGAACATTGAGTGTTTTTTTATTAAATTCACAAGTTTACTAGTGATTATACTGGTAAAGATATTAAAAATGTTATTTTGAGAAGTTACAATTCAGCAAATGGTACAGAAACATCTAAAATAGATTACATTGGCTGATTAGCCTTTAATAAAGGCCAACTAAACTGCATAAGATGTAATAACATTTCCCAATAGTCACATTTTTGAAGTGTTGGGAAAAGGAGCAGCGATAAAAACAAAGCAAGACAACAGATTCAGAATCACAGTAAATGCTTTAGGAATATTTCTCCCAGGAAAAATAATCCTGGCTACTAGGCTGCTTTCAAGATCTCTCTCCTTCCTCTTTTCAA
>PVJI01010638.1:0-59510 GCA_004026765.1 Micronycteris hirsuta | reverse complement strand
ATTGTGTCAAATATATATATTGCTTTGGGTGGTATGCACATTTTGATGATGTTAATTCTTCCAATCCATGAGCACAGTATATGCTTCCATTTATTTGTGTCTTCCTTAATTTCTTTCTTCAGTGTTATGTGGTTTTCTGAGTATAGGTCTTTTACTTACTTGATCAAGTTTATTCCTGCGTACTTTATTTTTCTTGTTGTTATAGCAAATTTGATGTTTTTCCTGATTTCTGTTTCTGATATTTCATTGATGGTGTCTAAAAATGCCTTCACTTTCTAGTATCGACATTGTATCCCATCATTCTTCCAAATCCACTTATTAGGCCTAGTAGTTTTTTTGTGGAGTCTATAGGATTTTCTATGTGCACTATCATGTCATCTGCAAACAATGACAGTTTTGCTTCCTCCTTTCCAATTTGGATGCCTTTTATTTCTTTTTCTTGTCTGATCACTGTGACTGGGACTTCCAATATTATATTGAATAGAAGTGGTGAAAGCAGTCATCCTTGTCTTGTTCCTGATCTTAGTGTGAAAGTTTTTAGTTTTTGCCTATTGAGTATGATGTTGGCTGCAGATTTTTCACATATAGCCTTTATTAGGTTGAGGTATGCTCCCTCTATTCCCACTTTACTGAATGTTTTTATCATAAATGGGTTCTGTACCTTATCAAATGCTTTTTTTCATCTATTGATATGATCATGAGATTTTTGTCTTTCCTTTTGTTTATGTGATGTAATACATTTATTGAGTTGTGTATATTGTATCATCCTTGCATACTTGGGATGAATCCCACTTGATCATGGTGTATGATCTTTTTAATGTATTGCTGGATGTGGCTCACCATGATAGGACACAAAGAAGCCTCAACAAATTCAAGAAAATTGAAATCATATCAAGCATTTTCTTGGACCACGAGGCTTGAAACTAGAAAAACCTCAAAACATTCAAATTCCTGAGCATTGAATAGTATGCTGTTAAATAATGAATGAGTTAATAAAAAAAGCAAGGAAGAAATCAGAAATTTCTGGAAACAAATGAAAATGAACATACAATAGTCCAAAACTAATGGGACACAGCAAAGTCAGTCCTGAGAGGGAAGTTCATAGCGATACAGACCCACCTAAAAAGATAGAAACAATGTAACTCTACATCTACAAGAAGTAGAGAACAACAAACAAAGCCCAGAGGAAGCAGAAGGAAGGAAATAACCAAGATCAGAGCAGAATTAAACAACATAGAGACTAAAAGCACAATTCTAAGGATCAATGAATCCAGGAGATGGGTCTTTGAAAAGATAAACAAAACTGACAAGCCTTTAAGCAGATTCATCAAGAAAAAAAGAGAGAGAACCCCAATAGATGAAATCAGAAATGAAAGAGGAGAGATTACAACTAATGCCACAGAAATACAAAGAATTGTAAAAAAAAATTACTACGAATATCTATATACCAAGGAATTTCAAAACCTGGGTGAAGTGAACAAATTTCTAGAAAAATATCTAGAAAAATGTCTTCCAAAAACGGAGTGAAGAAGAAGCAGAAGCCTGAACAGACAGATAACAGCTGGTGAAATTGAAGCAGTAATCAAAAACTCCCAACACACAAAAGTCCTGGATCAGACGGTTTCACAGGCAAATTTTACAAAACATTTAAGGAAGAGCTAACCCCTATCCTTCTCAAACTATTCCAAAACATCCAAGAATAGGGAAGATTCCCAAACTCTTTTTACGAAGCCAGCATCATCCTCATTCTAAAACCACATGAAGACATAACAAAGAAAAAAAACTACAGACCAAAATCGCTGATGAACATAGATGCAAAAATCCTCAACAAAATATTGGCAAACTGCATCAGCAATACATTAAAAGATCATACACCAATGATCAAGTGGGATTTACCCTAACGATGCAAGGATGATACAATAGTCGCAAAACAATAAATGTAATACATCACATAAACAAAAGCAAAGACAAAAATCACATGATCATATCAATAGATGTGGAAAAAGCTTTTGATAAGGTACAGCACTGTGATTGTGTCTACTATCCTCTCATTCTCCCAAAGCTTGTGTCAGAATGAAAATAAAGAGGAAACAGGAAATGCCAGATGGAGATGAAACATTTCTCTCTGTCAAGGGTCATCTCAGTTGAATTCAGAAAGAAACAGCAAAGAGCAAATAATTTTTTTTAACTTCACGAAGTTTTTTTAAAGTTTTATTTTTTTTAATATTATTTATGTATTTTTTAGACTGAGGGGAAGGGAGGGAAAGAGGGAGAGAAATGTGGTTGCCTCTCGTATGGCCCCTACTAGGGACCTTGCCTGTAACCAGCGACCTTTTAGTTCACAGGCTGGCACTCAGTCCACTAAGCCACACCAGCCAGGGCAAATTTCACCAAATTGTAATGTGCTTAGACAATTCTATGTATTTCTTCCCCTTTTTTGTGACCAACACTGGAATGCTATGGTGCATCTTGAAGCATCTCTGCCTTCTGGGTTCTTCTTATTATTCAATTTTTAAACAGAACCATATTCCTAAAACACTGCTGTTGTTCTCATAGACTATAATGCTTTCTATTTGCCCCTGTTATCGAATTGAAATATAAATCCAGTCAGATTTTCCATTAAAACATGATATCATATTAATAAGGTGAGTAGCCCTCCCCTAGTTGTCCAGGTCTCTGGTGATTGCTACCTTTTTCTGGCTCTAGGAAAACAAGCCTGTGGCCTAGCAATAGGGCCTATTCCCTTGCCTCCCTTTGCACTGTACTCATTTGATGAAGTCTCTACCTTCCAAAAGACCTATGTCACCCCTTTAGTTCTCCACAATACTGTTTTTGTTTAGTAAATCGCAAGTTGAAGGACATTATGTGTATTATGATCCCATTTTCATAAAAAATTTTTTGAAAAAATATATGATCAGATATGCATTAAAAAGTTTCAGAACTACACTCAAAACTATTGTAAGGAGTGGTAATATGTTTTAAAGATGGCCGATTATTCTAAGACCATCTTCTCCGTGACATTTAATCAGATTCTTTCTTTTTTAACTCCACTCACTCTCATCACTTCTGTAACATGTTTGACAGCTGGATATTTTTCCCATTGCTTATAAGTATATATTTATACTTTTATAGATATGTTCTCCTTTCCTTTTCTACTATTTGTTATTGTCCTCTCTTCTCCTTTGCATGAAAAATCGTCTTAAGATTAAGGTAAGTTCTACATCAATCATAGACAAGACTGTGTATAATTTAAAAACGTGGATGTCTACTTTAATATTCCCTAGAACCCAGGCCATGGTAGGCACTGTTGAATAAGTGAAGAGTGGACATCATAATGAATGAATCCCACATTAGCCCTTGGACCTGTGTGAAACCTGCTTCAATATTCATTTGTTCTTCATCAGTTGTGTGTTTTCTCTGAATATATGTAAATTGTATTAAATTATACTGGTCCCAATAATTCCTGGAAAACAATCTTTTCTTTGCCACTGCCAACAAAATTACCAAAGCCAAATTTTTTGTTTTGGGTTTTTTGGTTTTTTTTTTACCAAAAATTTGTTTTTCCTTACAACTAGTTGAAAACACAGAAATCTTTTCAAAAGATCAAAAGATGTGGTAATTTAAGAACTGCCATGCTAATGGAACTCAGTTGGTATCAAAAGTGAAAAATCCTAGCTTAGTTTTCTCAGACTAGATGAAACAAGATTTTACAGCTTTTTATTAATGTCTGCTTTTAGAGCCTTAGATTTGTCTATCAACATATATTGCACTTCCAACAATTGGAGACAAGCTATCTTTCTTCTTTCCAAATGAGAATTCACAGGGGTTTTCTGGTCTCATTTGCCACCAAGTGAACATCAAAAGATGAATATCCTAGCGGGAGGTCAATGATATCTGAGGAACAGAGAGGCCTGCTACCAGGCCCAGGGACAGACCCTGCAGAAGGGCTTTCTTTACCCAACTCAAGTTGTCACGGCAAACTGTCTAATGAAAAATGTTTCCATCTGAATTTCATCACTATTAGGTGATTAGAATGTAAATAATAGTGAGATATGTAGGTGATAATATTTTTCTATTAAAAGAAATACAGTGAAAAAACACATCCCAGTTGGATAGTCCCTTGCAAAATTGTGGCTACTGTTTATCACACAAAGCCCTGAAGCCTTTTACAAAACCTGTTGTTTTCCACTGAATTTTTCTGTAAACTTTCATTATATTGCATTAAAAATATGCAACACTTAAAGCAATTTAAAATTTAAATAGATTTTGGGCAAGTGGAGCAAAGTCTGTCGTTTTTCTCACTGTAGGGTGTAAGTAGTGTATGAGTTAGCATCTGTTCTCGGTAATTTCTCCAATTCAATTACAACACATTTGGAAACTGCAGAGATAGATGCAAAGCATTATTTGAACCACAATTTATCTTTATTATTTATTTATTTAAGCAAAAATTCGGGATATAAATTCTTAACTAAAAGTAGGAATTTTATATTTTCCATTTCTATCTATTACATGCCCCTAGCATTAAAAACCATATGGCTTATAAAGCTTTTGCCTTCTGGACTATTCAAACATTGTAATATTACTTTGGCACTGAAATTAGGTGAGTAGAGTAAACAGAGGCAACAGCACACTTAATATTCCAAAGAGAAAGAGTTCAGTGTTTTTTCAGCACTCATTTATGCCTTGGTGTATGTGTTCATTCAATAAGTATTGATGGAGCATCTACTAGCATTGTCATCTCACATGGACTAGAACTGGGTGTGTCAATGAAGCCTTAGGTGCATGGCAAAGGTATGAGGTTGCTTTCTTAAAGTCTATCACCATTCTCTTTGTCCAAGTCAACACAACAGGTAATAAATATCATTACATCACTCTGCCTAGGTACCACAGTTGATGCCAAAAAATAACTTTTAGCTTTATGACCAAATTCTATTCAAGATTGCAGCAGTGAGTCATTTGCTAGCATTATGCCACATTTGTGAGAATTACAAAATGGACCTCTAGATGACTAAACTATAAAAGTGACCCCTCTTATGGAATTTTAGCCCCCTCCTGCCCGCTACCAGGCTCTGTTGAGCATGAGCCATCTGCGCACTAAAGAATGCTAGTTCCCACTCAATGTCACCCGCTAGTCCAGAACTCCACCTCACCTAGCAGGAGTGATTTCCTGCATATTTTATATCTCTGGGAACTGATGTTACCTTGATCACTCTACCCTCAGAGGGCTCTATATCCAGAGGGGCTACATCCAGGAGCCAAGAACCCTGACTACCTTGATCCCAAAATGTCCCTGGTTTCCCATGTGTTTTCTGAAAGTTATCTTGGTGGTTTTTACAAGTATTCTCAGTGGACTCCTCCTTCTTATTCAGACACCATCTGTACCCCAAAATGCCTTAAAGTTTAATAATACAAGTGACCTTTATTCTTTACACAGCGTTTAGGACATCTGCCTCATTCCAATCCTATAATTATCCCAACTCTATTGACAGAGGTAGAACATGCCACCTCCACACCTAGTAGCAGTATGATGCAAAACACATTCACACAGAAATTAGCCTATCATAACAGAATGTACATTATGATAAGCAAATGGGCTTGAGAAAATTGGAGGACAGTGGTGGTTTGAGTGCATGTCTCAGATCCCTCTCCACCTAAAAACTGGAGCCAAAATCACCTGTCAATCTGGAAGAATCTGGAGGGTGCATTGAGGCCATAGATTTCCCCAGCATCTCTGAAAGAGAGAGTATGGACTCTCTTCTCCTCAGTGTCCAGGGAGACCTAAAAGCCACAACTAAACAGAGGATTATGCAGCAACTTGAAGTAGGGATGATCCTTCAGCTGTCAGAGCCTAAGATTGTTTTCAGGGAAATTTTTCATCTGCCCACTTGTGGCATAGGCTCTAGAGGGCCTGCCCATTCTTGATGACCCCAGGAGAGCGGAGTTAAATTGTGCCATGACCTCAGCTGGGGAGGGCTGTCACTGGCATCACTCTCAAAGAGTCTTAGCAATGTCGCAGTTTGTCCACTGTGGGCACATTCAGCTTGATGCTGCTCAGGATGCCTCAACAACCTCACCAATGCAAGGGCTGAAAGGAAACCAAAGTGAATAGGTTAAAAATATATAACCTACTTAAGATGACTCAGTAACCTGAGAAAGGGAGAGAGAAGCAGGGAGGAAGGTTAGATCAAGGGACATCTCGACGGAAGGGTTCCCATTGAAGGAGAGGTAGGGAAATACCCAAAGGAAAAATTTTTTTAATCCTCCGTCAAGGATATATTTTTATCAATTTTATAGAGAAATGAAGAGAGAGACACACATTGATGTGAGAAAGAAACATCAATCAATTGCCCCCATCCCCCATATAAACCCCAACCAGGGATCAAACCTACAATATAGGTATGTGCCCCAAACAAGAATTGAACTTGGAACATTTTTATGTATAGGGTGATGCTTCAACCAACTTAGCCACCTGGCCAAGGCAAAAGATATCTTTTAATAGATGAAATATGAACCCACAAGGAGATTTAAGTAGAATACTTAAGAGAGACAAAGAGAGAGGAAGAAAAAAATAACCTTGATGCTATGGACTGAATTGTGTTCCCCCAAAATTCATATCTTGAAGTTCTACCAAGAAGAGAGAAGGCAACTAGAAAAAGAGCTTTCACCAGAAACCACCATGCTGGCACCTTGATTCTGGACTTCTAGCCTCCAGAACTGTGAGTAAATAAATCCCTGTTGTTTAAGCCAGGTAGTGTATGGTATTTAGTTATTGCAGACCAAGATGACTAAGATACTTGGTATCTTTATTTTAAAATGCATTATATAAATTGAAAAAGATGATCATGGTTGAGAACCAATTTAATAATCCAAAAGATCAAGAGCTCATGACCCAAAAAACACTTTGATCTTGGATTTCTCAGCTTCCAGAACTGTGAGAAATAAATGTTTTTGTTTATAAGCCAGCAGTCTCTGGTATTGTTACCACAGCCTGGACAGACTGAGACTACTAAAGACAGTGCTTACACTGCCTACCAACCATAAAATAAAGGCCAGCAGCAAGGCTATCCAAAGCCTACCTTCACAACTCTCATTAAGAAAATCAGATGTGAAGCACCTTTTAATTTTTGGTAGAACACAAATATGGATGTATCCATATTTCTAGCACGTGGTGTATTGGAACCTAGAAGTGTAAAGGACTGGGAGAGTAGGAGACAAGCTAACGCCATTCTTTTAGGGAAAATGCCTCTGGAGAGTTTTGTTCCAGAAGTTCATGACCTCTATCTCCAAATGCCAATCAACCATAAAATCCTAGGTTCCCAATTACTTTCATTACAAAGAAATTTGATGCTGATTGGGCAAAAGTGTTTTCCATGAGTTGAATGATGTGGATAATTTCCTCAATTCTCTATTACATTTTGACTATATCAATGCCACCCAGCCAGCAATATGTGAGCTAACTAAACCTTTAAATACACTGGCAATGTAAAGATTGTCTTCTTTTCATAGAAATCAACTCTGAATTCTTCAAGAACTTCTCATCTGCTATTGCGGGGAGCCTACAATACTGGAAAGCAGCTGACCACTGTCATGAATTCATCAACAGCTCAAGGTTCTCAGCACAATGCAAGTCCCACAGACCCCCAACTTTGGGGACGTGCCATTCACCCCAGCATCATGGTTAATTGACCATTCTGTCTGTAGAGGGGTCTTTGCTAGTGCTGTCCTCTTGGCAGAGTTTTATTTATTTATTTTTAAAAGATTTTATTTATTTATTATTAGAGAGAGGGGAAGGGAGGGAGACAGAGAGGGATAGAAACAGCAATGTATGGTTGCTCCTCACATGGCCCTCACTGGGGACCTGGCCTGCAACCCAGGCACGTGCCCTGACTGGGATTCGAACCGGGACCCTTTGGTTCTCAGCCCACACTCAATCCACTGAGCTACACCAGCCAGGGCTCTCTTGACAGAGTTTTAAATGGTGAGATTCTGCAGATATTCATCTTTCACTTTAGGGCTTGTCATCCTGCTAAATGAAGAAACCAGACAACTTTTGGGGTTCCCTCGGTCCCCAGTACAGAGGAACGCATGTACTCTCACTTCGCATAGCTTCACCAATCTTTTGAACAACTGTTGATCAGCCCCAGGAACAGCTTGAATGCCTGGCAATCCCCAGTAGCAGTAGATGGAGATGTCATTGCCCCTGTACCACACAGTAAAAGGTTTTATAACCTCTACAGCTTGAGACCTCTAGCTATGGCAACAAAAACTAACACCCTGTGGGGAAGCAAAGGGCAAGAGTGCTGTTTCACTGACCTTAGTGTTGGGAGCCACCTATACCCATTTCTGGCAAGGCCAGAATGAGTGGGACACCTCTGCATGGCAGAAGCGACCATTGGCAGTCCTCCTACAAGTCTATCCCTTTACATGCTTGCTTTTGTTGAATAATTGGTAGTAGGATTCTTAGATATTGGCACTTTGCTATGGAAGATTGGCACAATTTCTTATGATGATTGCCCGAATGACTTACTGACCACAGACGGCAAAAAGCCCCTAACCCATGCTGGCTATTTTTCTCCACGTAAAAGGGTTAAAGAAGAATAAGTTTTAGCAGGACAGCAGGCAACACTGAAGAAGGTTGTTGCCCCTAGTAACACCTCCTGAACAATTAACACTTGTAAGCTTAAGGTTTATTTAGAGCCACAACCTCCCCCAAGATAGATATGTATGTCCTTGACTAAGAAACTGTCTAGCTCAAATTATCTAACTTTGAAAGCAATCGTTCTTCTCATAAGTGAAATCTGAAATACTCTGTATTTTTTCTAAATTGTTCAGATGTCAGCTTTTTCTGCCTTGATGATTAGCAACTTGCACCTGTGTTTTTTCTCATGCTAATTGAAAATCCCTCCTCATAAAAATAAAGAGAATTTTTCACAGAGAGTCAGTCAGCCTGGCCCCAGAGGCCATGGCTGGCCCAGCCAGGTCCCTGAGGTTTGGCCACCTCCTGCACCCCTCAGAGAGTGTCTGGAGTCGTCTCATTTTGCCTTATCGTCCATCCCTCGGGGACCCAAAGACCGTAGAGGCTCTGTACCTCTGCACCTTAGCCCAACCCCTTGTCCATTATCTTGGAGAAGTTCCAAGTTTCCAACCTTCAGAGGAAGCTCTGGCAGAACCCAAATGTAAACTGTGTACTCGGAAGTTCATCAAAGTCTCTCTCCTTGCAGCCCCAGGCCCTATAGTGGAGGGGTAGGGCTTCAGGGAGTTTCAGGGGTGATGGATGGCGCACCAGGGAGTGAGTGGCAAGAGATAATGAAAAGTGGAGTGATACTGAGAACAGGCTAGACATTTAGGAAGGCGGTAGACACATTTCTTTCAATATTCAGGAGGGAGTGTTGTGCAGAATCATGGGGAGTCAAAGGAGAATAAGAAAATATAACTCATATCACTTATTTTTGCCTAAATTCCAGCTGAGTAGCAGCAAGGAAGCTCATGGAGGGCTGTAGACTTGAGTATTTACATCAAAACCCAGTAAGATAGTTGATTTACAGTTGAAATAGTAGCAGAAGAAAGTGCAAAATTGTCGTGGGGGTTTCGTTCCTGCCGAAACCCGTGGGTAACAGCAACTCGATGCGTGAAAGAATCTCATACTGAGACACACGGGGAAAGAGAGTCCGGAGCCACAGGACCAATTCCTCCATCTCAGGAAAAGGCCTCGTAGGTAGCTTAGCCAGGGTTTTTATTAGAGGCTTTAGGACATATTTACATTGGATTGATTATTCATGGGATTAAGCAGAACAGGGATAGGTTTACTCATTAGCAGAGCATTAGGATGTAAATTCAGGTCCAGTGGCAGACAGGACCAGGGTAATATATTAAACAGGAGACAAATAAATAGAGGGTAAGCTAGCTAGGGCTGTTAACTTTTAGGACCATAGAACATTGAGGCAGTGATACATTAATTTAAGCTTCCGAACTTTGGGAGGAAGAAACCCAGCAAGTCATAATTTCTTAAGATACATTTTTGCCAAATTTCTATTAGAGAATTCCTATTCCACAGACATGATTCACACCTGCCCACACGGAAATCACACGGAGCTGTGCTCAAAACGCGTAAATTCTCAGGACTGCATGTTTACACACGTGTGGAAAGAATCCCTACATAAAATTGCTACCTTTAGGGCAGCTGTGTGTTAGGGTGTGCATGTGTGTGTGCTTAGTGGGTGATGGGGGGCAGGAGGATAGGATGTTACTTGTGTTAAATAAGATAATTTTCAAATATGCTTTGCAAGGGTAGAGGAAATTTTTCTTTCATATTTAGGTGATTTTCTTGCTTTTGTAACTGTGAAATTCCAGCAGCTTGCTACCCAGATCCCATGCCTCATTGACATGACCTATGAGGGCTTCTGCTCCCCTCAGCTCCCACTCCAACCTACTCAGTTTATGATAGAACTGGGTTAAGAGCAGCAAGCATTAAAAGACTTAAGAAAGAACATAGGCCAATTTAAAATGCTGCGAGAGTTGTGTTGTTAACTCAAACTCCTGGTCCTTACATAGGATACCTTCACTGAAGTTTAGAAGTGGGTCTACAAATAGTTCTATGCACCTTTCAGTAAAAATACTGATTGAGCCCTGGCTAGTGTGTCTCAGTGAATTGAGCACTGGCCTGCAAACCAAAACATTGCTGGTTTGATTCTCTGTCATGGCACATGCCTGACATGCAGGCCAGATCCCTGGTGGGATCACATGAGAGGTAACCATATTGATGTTTCTCTCCCTCTCTTTCTCCCTCCCTTCCCCTCTGTCTAAAAATAAATAAATAGGAGACTGAAGATGGCAGTGAAGTAGGTGGGAATGGAGCCCAGTTCTCCTTGTGCCCAGCTGGAGCACCTAGCTGATCTTCTGAGAAACAGAGTGAACAGCCAATGGAATCCCAGCTTACATGAAGTTTGGAGGCAAAAAATTACAGAGGACCATGAAAAACAGACAATGAGGAGAGTGCGTCCGGACAGTAAGGTCCCTGGGATCTGCACCGGGACCAAGGTTGCTGTGGCTCCGCTGGCGCCTGCTGCAGAATACAGGGAGGAGAGTTACAGCACCAGCTCCCTCCCCTACCAGAGCAGGGAGGGAAGCCCAGCACTAGGAGGGACCTGGGTGCTGAATGTCACTGGGGAAAGTAGAAATGAAGTGGGAGACACACAGAGGCGGTACACATCCGCTGGGACTGTGGATGCCGGCACCAGAGAAATTGGGGTGCCAATGACACCTGGAGAAGGGAGAAGTTGGGCTGTGTCGGACCCTGACTTGCATAGTCTCCGGACTGGTAGAAAAAGTGGGGCTGTACAGTGACCTTGTTAAGAACGGCGTAAGGAACTCTCCAGCAGTGGCTGGTGCACCCTGAGGGAGATTTCAGCCCTGCGTGTCCAGACTGGGGAGGGGAAGTGTGAACCCCACAAGTCTCGCAATGCGTGCCCAAAGACAGTAGCCGAGCTGAACCTTGCACCCCGCCTGTCTGGCACTGCGTGTACCCAGAGCGAGTGGAGGAGGGGAACCGAGAACCCCGCTGCTCTGGCACCGCACACACAAAGACAATAGTAGAAGGGAAACATGCGCCATGCTTGTCTCGGGCTTCACACCAGAGACTGACTCACACTGTGAGCAGCTGAGTGGCTGATTTGAACCTGGCAGCTCATGGAAGACCTGGGCCAGAGGCCAGGAAACTGTGAATAGTGCAACCCAAACCAGGTCCCCATCCTCTCAGAACTAAAGGAAGGGAGAAAAGCGAAGCCCAGCCCCTTCTTCCTGTAGCATCTAGGAAGACCAGCAGAACTCGCTGTAAAGGTTTAAAGTTAGCAGGAGACTTCTTATTATCTTCCCCCACCCTTCTCTTTTTGGATCCTGTCTCTTCCCGCTGCCCCCCCACCTTTTTTTCTTCTTCCAAGTGAGACAATAAGACACTGAGTTACAAAGGGTCCAGAGACAGATCGAAAGCGGGAGCACAAGGCTAACCCCTAAAACTGAGAAACTGAGACAAATGTCACTTTGCTATCCCACAGACCTGGCATTTTATTGTGTATGTGTATTGTTATTATCTTGCAATTTTTTACCACTGTTATTTTAATAGCACTTTTTTTCTCTTCCTTATGTTTAGTTTTCCTCATTTTATTTCCCTGTTTAATTGCATTACTTGACTGTTTTTCCTTATTCTCTCTGTATTGTATTTTCATTTTCCTTCTTTCACTTCACCTGTGTTCCAATAACACACAACTCTTGACTGGGTACTTTCTACTCTGGATATCCAAGTCATTTATTTCTTGTCATATTATTGTTGTTCCAGTACTATTGTAAATAATGGTTGTTCCATACAATTGTACATACTACATAGCAATCGTCCATGATCTTAGCCCACTTCACTTTAACCCTGAGCATTATTATTGTTGTGGTTAACTCTATTCTCTCTCACACTACATCTACTTTCTATACTTTAATCTCACTATATCTTATCATCTAACCCTGCACAAATGCTCTGTTTTCTGGATTCAGCTCACAATCTTCCTCCCCTCTAACAAGAATCTTATCTCTCTTTCACCTTTCATAAAAAGTGGCTAACTGGGGGAAATATCACAGTTAACGCTATACCTATCCAAAGAATCTCCTATCTCTTCACTATTTTCTGGTACTTTAAACCCCATAAAATACTCTCTTGCTGTTTTAATCCATTTTGCCTACTCCTTGCCACTGAGCAGTACAAGAATAAGTGGGAGCTGCAAACGCCAGTATATCTGCTGGAGGAGAAAAACCACAAATAAAAGAACCACAAAAATGTACAAACCTAAGTACAACAAGAGAGCCCACACAACAGAATAAAGGGCAAACCTAGAGCACCCACCCAAAGAGATGAGAGACCACATCACTGAACCTTATTAAATTCCTACCATAGAAGTTCACCCTATAAAGACAGCTAACAAAGTGAAACATCAGGAAGTGCATAAACAAACAAAAAGAATCAACTAAAATGGAGAGACAAAAAAAGAACATGCAGTCAAAAGGAATGGAAGACTCCCCACTAAAAGAGCCAAACGAAATGGAGGTTACCAAACTATCAGATATAGAATTCAAACTAATGGTTATAAAGATGCTCAAGGAGCTCACAAACACTCCAAGGAAATGAGTGAGAAGTACATCAGCATGAAAAAGGAAATAGAAACTATAAATAAAAACCACGAATAAATGAACAACAAAATCTCAGAAATAAAAAACACATTAGAAGGAATTACAAGCAGGCTGGATGAAGCAGAGGATCAAATCAGTGAGTTGGAGGACAAAGTAGAAAAAAACTTCCAGATAGAGCAAGGAAAAGAAAAGAGACTCAGAAAGGACGAACAGGTGGTAAGGGAATTGCAAGACAACATGAAACATAACAATATCAATGTAGGGATATCAGAAGGAGAAGAACAAGAGCAATGGGGATAGAAAACCTGTTTGAAAAAGTAATAGTGGAAAAACTTCTATAATTTGAGGAGAGAAAAAGTCACACAAATCCAGGAAACACAGAGAGTCCCAATTAAAAGGAACCCAAAGAGGCCCACTTCAAAACACATAATTAAAATGGCAAAATTCCAAGACAAAGAGAGAATCTTAAAGGCAGCAAGGAAGAAACAGGAAGTAACATACAAGGGAGCCCTGATAAGGCTAGCAGCTGATTTCTCAATGGAAACAGTCCAAGCCAGAAGAAAATGGCAAGAAATACTCTGAGTAATGAAAGCCAGAGGCTTGCAACCAAGATTACTCTACCCAGCAAGGCTCTCAATTAAAATGGAAGGTGAAATAAGGAGCTTCCCAGACAAAAGAATTCTAAAAGAATACACCTCCACGAAACCAGCTCTGCAAGAGATGCTAAAAAGACTGCTTTTAGAAAAGGAAGGAAGAGAGTGAGAGAGAGAGGAACACGGGTAGGAAAAAATGGCAATGAATAAGTACCTATCAATAATTACCATAAACATAAATGGATTAAATGCTCCAATCAAAAGACATGGAATAGCTGAATGGATAACAAAGCACAACCCACACATATGCTGCCTACAAGAGACTCACCTCAGAACAAAAGACCTGCACATACTAAAATTAAAGGGCTGGAAACAAATTTTCCAAGCAAACGGACAGGAAAACAGAGCTGGGGTAGCAATATTCATATCAGATAAAATAGACTTCAAAAAAAAAGAGCCATTAAAAGAGATTCAGAAGTTCATAATATTCAAGGGAAGAATCCATCAAGAAGACATAAACATTATAAATATATATGCTCCCAACATAGAAGCACCAAAATACATAAAGAGAACCTTGGAGGACTTCAAGAAAGATATTGACAGCAACATAATTATACTAGAGGATTTCAGCACCCTGCTGACAAAATTGGACAGATCTTCCAAACAAAATATCAACAAAGATATTGTGGCATTGAACAATGCCCTAGATGAAATGGACTTAACTGATATGTATAGAGCCTTTCATCCCAAAGAAGCAAAATACACATTCTCTTCAAATGCACATGGCACATTTTCAAAGATAGACCACATAATAAGTCACAATACAAGCCTCACCAAATTCAAGGAAATTGAAATCATATCAAGCATTTTCTCTGACTACAAAGGACTGAAACTAAAAACCAACCTCAAGGAAAAAACTCAAAAGCACTCAAACTCATGGAGATTGAATAGCATGCTATTAAACAATGAATGGGTGAAGAAGGAGATCAAGGAGGAAATCAAAAAGTTCCTGGAAAAAAATGAAAATGCACTCACAATGACCCAAAACGTATGGGACACAGCAAAAGCAGTGCTGAGAGGTAAATTCATAGCTATACAGGCCTACCTAAAAAAGATAGAAACATTTCAAACAAACAACCTAACTCTATACCTACAAGAACTCAAGGAACAACAACAAAGGCAGCCCAGAGCAAGTAGAAGGAAGGAAATAACCAAGATCAGATCAGAATTAAATGACATGGTGACTAAAAGAATAATTCTAAGGAACAATGAATCCAGGAGCTGGTTCTTTAAAAAGATAAACAAAATCAACAAGCCTTTAAGCAGGCTCATCAAGAAAAACAGAAAGAGGACCCAAATAAACACAATCAGAAATGAAAGAGGAGAGATTGCAACTGATACCACAGAAATACAAAGGATTGTAAGAAATTACTACAAAGAACTATGTGCCAACAAATTGGAAAAACTAAGTGAAATGGACAAATTTCTACAAAAATATAATCTTCCAAAAGTGAGTGAAGAAGAAGTAGAAAGCCTGAACAGAGCAATAACAGCTGATGAAATTGAAGTAGTAATCAAAAAACTCCCAACAAACAAAAGTCCTGGACCAGATGGATTCAAAGGAGAATTTTACAAAGCATTTAAGGAAGAGCTAACCCCTATTCTTCACAGACTATTCCAAAAATCCAAGGAGATGTAAGATTCCCAAACTCTTTTTACGAGGCCAGCATCATCCTAATCCCAAAGCCAGATAAAGATACAACAAAGAAAGAAAACTTTAGGCCAATATCGCTGATGAACATAGATGCTAAAATCCTCAACAAAATATTGGCAAACTGCATCCAGCAATACATTAAAAAGATCATACACCATGACCAGGTGTGATTCATCCAAGGGATGCAAAGATGGTACAACATTCGCAAATCAATAACTGTAATGCATCACATAAAGAAAAGCAAAGACAAAAATCACATGATCATATCAACTGATAAGGAAAAAGCATTTGGGAAAGTACAGCACCCATTTATGATAAAAAAAAAAAAAAACCTCAGCAAAGTGGGAATACAGGGAGCATTCCTCAACATAATAAAGGCCATATATGAAAGACCTACCGCCAACATCATCAATGGACAAAAACTAAAACTTTCTCACTAAAATCAGGAAAAAGACAAGGTTGTCCACTTTCACCACTTCTATTCAACATAGTACTGGAAGTCCTAGCCACAGCAATCAGACAAAAAAAAAAAGAAATAAAAGGTATCCAATTTGGAAAAGAGGAAACAAAACTGTCATTGTTTGCAGATGACATGATAGTATACATAGAAAATCCTATAGACTCTGCCAAAAAACTGCACCACCTAATGAATGAATTTGGCAAAACAGTGGGATACAAGTCAATATCCAGAAATCAAAAGCATTTTCATATACCAACAATGAAACCTCAGAAGCAGAAATCAGGAAAAAATCCCATTTGATATAGCAACAAGAAAAATAAAATACTTAGGAATAAACCTAACCAAGGAGGTAAAAGACCTGTACTCAGAAAACTACACAACACTGAAGAAAGAAATCATGAAAGACACAAACATATGGAAACATATACCATGCTCATGAATCAAAAGAATCAACATCATCAAAATGTCCATACTACCCAAAGCAATTTATAGATTCAATGCAATCCCTATCAAAGTACCAATGACATATTTCACGGATATAGAACAAACACTTCAAAAATTTATATGGAACCATAAACAACCCTGAGTAGCTACAGCAATTTTGAGAAAGAGCAAAGTAGAAGTGATCACAATACCTGATATCAAACTGTATTACAAGGCCACTGTAATCAAAACAGCCTGGTACTGGCATAAGAACAGACACATGGACCAATGGAACAGAATAGAGAGCCCAGAAATAAACCCTAGTCTCTAGAGTCAATTAATATTTGACAAAGGGGAGAGCAGCATAAAATGGAATAAAAATATCCTCTTCAACAAATGTTGTTGGGAGATTGGGACAGCTACATGCAAAAAAAAAAAAAAAAAGATACTTGACCACCAACTTACACCATACACAAAAATAAATTCAAGGTGGATAAAAGATTTAAATATAATTTGTGACACCATTAAACTCCTAGAGGAAAACATCGATAGGAAAATCTCAGACATTCCACACAGCAACATCTTCACTGATATGTCCCCTAGAGCAAGAGACATAAAGGAAGGAATAAACAAATGGGATTTCATAAAAATAAGCTTCTGCACAGCTAAAGAAAACAGTATTAAAATTAAAAGAGAACCAACCATATGGGAAAACATATTTGCCAATGATACCTCAGACAAGGGTTTGATCTCCAAAATATAAACAACTCACATGACTCCACTCTAAGAAGACAAGCAACCCAATTAAAAAATGGGCAAAGGACTTGAACAGACACTTCTCCAAGGAGGGCATACAGAGGGTCCAGAGACATATGAAAGGATGCTCAGTATCGCTAGTTATCAGAGAGATGCAAATTAAAACCACAATGAGACACCACTTCACACTGTTGAGAATGGCCATCATAAACAAATCAACAAACAACAAATGTTGGAGAGGGTGTAGAGAAAAGAGAACCCTAGTACACTGTTGGTAGGATTGCAAACTGGTGAAACCACTATGGAAAACAGTATGGGATTTCTTCAGAAAACTAAAAATGGAACTGCCTTTTGACCTGGCAATTCCACTTCTAGGATTATATCCTAAGAAACCTGAAACACCAATCCAAAAGAACTTATGCACCCCAATGTTCATAGCAGCACAATTTACAATAGCCAAATGCTGAAAGCAACCCAAGTGCCCATCAATAAATGAATGGAGCAAGAAACTATGATACATCTACACAATGGAATTCTACACAGCAGAAAGAAAGAAGGAGCTCCTACCCATTGTGACAGCATGGATGGAACTGGAGAGCATTATCCTAAGTGAAATAAGCCAGGCACTGAAAGACAAATACCATATGATTTCACCATTAACAGGAACCTAATCAACAAAACAAGAAGCAAGCAAAGTATAACCAAAGACATTGAAGTGGAGAACAGGCTGACAGTGATCTGACGGGAGAGGAGAGAGGATAAAGGAGGAAAATGGTGAAGGGTTTACAGGAACAATTATAAAGGACATATGGACAACAACAAGGGGGGATGGAAATGGGGGAGGCATGCGGGTAGGGCTGGGGTAGTGGGGAGGGGTGGGGGGAAAGGGCAGAAAACTACTTGAACAACAATATAAAGATAATAATTTTTAAAACAATTAAAAAATAAATAAAATCTTTTTTAAAATGCTGGTTGATATTCTACATCAGGCATTGTGCTAGGTTCTAGATATATAATTATAAACAAAAGTGAGGAGATGCTTCCCTTCATGTAGCCTGAAATATGGCAGAGGAGAAAGGCTTTGTACAAATATTTTATGATTTAAAATGTGGATAAATGCTATGAAGACAAAGTGCAAAATACTTTAAGAAAGGATCATGTGAGGACCAAGATTGACTGTATGGCCTAGTAAGGCTGAGGCCTAAATGATAGAAAAAGGCAGCCAGGCAAAGGATGTGGGGAGGGAGATCCTGGCAGAGGGCAAAGCATGAACAAAGACAAGAGGCAGGATGGAGACTGGCATATTTGAGGAACTGAAACAAAGAAAGATTGGAAGGTGACAGAGACATAGAAGTAAGTAGAGGCCAGATTACACTGGATCTTTTAGTCATGGTACCAGTTTTGTATTTTTTAAATAATTTTACAGAAAAAAAATACTGGAAGACACCCTTTAACTTAACAATCAAAGATAACATGAGTACATAGTGTCATACATAGTTATCATATTCTTCTTGATTGGGTGCACTGAGAAGGATTCAATATATCTTTGCCATTCTTATTTTTTTAATATATTTTACTGATTATGCTCTTACAGTTGCCCCATTTTTTCTCCCATTTTTTCCCCTCCACCCTACACCCCCCTCCCCACCAGCATTCCCCCTTCTTAGTTCATGTCCATGGGTCATACATATAAGTTCTTTGGCTTCTACATGTCCCATAGTATTCTTTTTCTTTTTTAATTTTATTGATTACGCTATTACAGTTGTCCCATTACCCTCCCTTTATTCCCCTCCACCCTGCATACCACCCCTCCCACATTCCCCCTCTTTAGTTCTTGTCCATGGGTTGTACATATAAGTTCTTTGGCTTCTACATTTCCTATACTATTCTTAACCTCTCCCTGTCTGTTTTCTGCCTACCATTTATGCTACTTATTCTCTACACCTCTCCCCCCTCTCTCCCCCGCCCACTACCCTGTCGATAACCCTCCATGTCTTATATAAATCCCTTTAACATTTCATATAATAAAGGCTGGGTGATGATGAACACCTTGAACTTGATCTTATCTGAGAAGCACTTTATCTGTCCTTCCATTCTAAATGAAAACTTTGCTGGATAGAGTAATCTTGGATGTAGGTCCTTGCCTTTCATGACTTGATAAACTTCTTTCCAGCCCCTTCTTGCCTGTAAGGTCCCTTTTGAGAAATCAGCTGACAGTCTTATGGGAACTCCTTTGTAGGTGATTGTCTCCTTTTCTCTTGCTGCTTCTAAGATTCTCTCCTTATTTTTTATCTTGGGTAATGTCATTATGATGTGCCTTGGTGTGTTCCTCTTTGGGTCCAACTTCTTTGGGACTCTCTGAGCTTCCTGGACTTCCTGAAAGTCTATTTCCTTTGCCAGATTAGGGAAGTTCTCTTTCATTACTTGTTCAAATAAGTTTTCAATCCCTTGTTCTTCCTCTTCTCCTTCTGGCACCCCTATGACTCAGATGTTGGGACATTTAAAGATGTCCTGGAGGTTCCTAAGCCTCTCCTCATTTTTTTGAATTCTTGTTTCTTCATTCTTTTCTGGCTGGATGGTTTTTTCTTCCTTCTGGTCCACACTATTGATTTGAGTCCCAGTTTCCTTCCCACCCCTATTGGTTCCCTGCACATTTCCCCTCATTTCATTTAGTGTATCCTTCATTTTTTCATCTAATTTGTGACCAAATTCAACCAATTCTGTGAGCATCCTGATTAACAGTGTTTTGAATTGTGCAGCTTATAGGTTGACTATCTCTTTGTGGCTTAGTTGTATTTTTTCTGGAATTTCTACCTGCTCTTTCATTTGGGCCATTTTTTTTTCTCTGAGTGTGCTTGTTAAGTATAAGGGGGCAGAGCCTTAGGTGTTCACTAGGGCAGGGTAACCCATGTCACTGCGTTGTGACATTGTCTGTGGGGAATGGATCTGAGAGGGCACAATGGCGCTTGCTCCACTTGCTACCCAGCAAATTGGGCCCTCCTGGTGCTGATTCCTACACAGGCAGGCTTGTTCTAGGACTCTGTGGGTCTCTTCAACAATCTCCACTGTGAGGATGGGAGTTCCTCCCACTGCCACCTCAACCTCTGCAGGTGTTTTCAATCGGTGGTTTGAGGTTTTTATTTCCCCTTGCTGGGCCCCTGGGCTGCATGGTCTGCTCCACTCCTCAATTTTTTCTCCTGGTTTATCTGCTCAGGAATGTGGGACCACCCGCTCCATGGGCCTCGATCCAGCTGGGTGCACATCTACCAGCCATGGTCCCCACTACCTGTTTTAGCGCTGTGCACCCAGCCTCACAAACCACTGTCTGGCTGGGCACCTGGCTCCGCCCCACTTACCAGTCTGGATGAATGTGTCTTTAACTCTTTGGTGGTCGGACTTCCATACAGTTCAATTTTCTGTCAGTTCTAGTTGTTTTTTGTTTTTAAATTGTTGTTTTCCATATTTTGGGTGTGCAAGGAGGCACAGCGTGTCTACCTACCTACACCTCCATCTTGGCCGGCAATTCCCATAGTATTATTAACTTCCCTCTGTCTATTTTGTACCTACAATTTATGCTTCTTTTTTTAAATATATTTTATTGATTATGCTATTACAGTTGTCCCATTTTCCCTCCTTTGTTCCCCTATGTCTCCATACCCTGCTATTCATCGCCCTTTAGTTTTTGTTCATAGGTCATACACATAAGTGTTCCTCTTTGGGTCCAAATTCTTTGGGACTCTCTGAGCTTCCTGGACTTCCTGGAAGTCTATTTCCTTCACCAGCTTGGGGAAGTTCTCTTTCATTATTTGTTCAAATAAGTTTTCAATTCCTTGGTCTTCCTCTTCTCCTTCTGGCACCGCTATGACTTGAATGTTGGGACGTTTAAAGATGTCCTGGAGGTTCCTAAACCTCTCCTCATTTTTTTGAATTCTTGTTTCTTCATTCTTTTCTGGTTGGATGGTTTTTTCTTCCTCTGGTCCACTCTGTTGACTTGAGTCCCAGTTTCCTTCTCATCCCTATTGGTTCCCTGCACATTTCCCCTCACTTCCTTTAGTGTATCCTTCATTTGTTCAACTAATTGTGACCAACTTTCATCCAATTCTGTGAGCATCCTGTTTACCAGTGTTTTGAACTGTGCATCTGATAGGTTGGCTCTCTCTTCATCACTTAGATGTATTTTTTCTGGAGCTTTGATCTGTTCTTTCATTTGGGCCATTTTTTTTTCTCAGTGAGCCTGTTACTTTAAGGGGCAGAGCCTTAGGTGTTCACCAGGGTGGGGTACCCCACTGTGTTGTGACACAGCCTGTGGGGGCAGGTCCTGAGAGAACAATGGTGCTTGCTCTGCTCTCTGCACTTCCCCCGCTACCCACAAGCAAGTTGGGTCGGTGGATGGGCCTGCACAGTTCCAAGTCCCTGTGGGTCTCCCCACCGAACTCTCCTGTGATGCCAGGAGTTCCTCCCACTGCCGTCTCAACCCCAAAAGGTGTTTTCAATCAGTGGTTTGAGGCTTTATTTCCCCGCGCTGGTGGGTTACACGGTCTGCTCCATTCCCCGCTTTTTCTCCCAGTTTATCTGCACGGGAATGAGAGACCGCCAGGTCCGGGACGGCCATGGGTTTTGCTGAGTGCGCCTGCTGCATTTTGGCCAGACGCACCCACCAGGGGTCTCTACAGGCAGCTGCAGCATTGCCGGTACCACTCCACAAACCGTCGTCTAGCCGGGCGCTCTCCGCCAGGCTCCACCCCGTTTACCAGTCTGGATGAACGTGTCTTCTTTAACTCCTTGGTTGTCGGACTTCAACTCAGTTTGATTTTCTGTCAGATCTGGCTGTTTCTGTTTATTTAAATTGTTGTTTCTTCTCTTTTGGTTGTTCGAGGAGGCACAGTATGTCTACCTATGCCTCCATCTTGGCTGGAAGTCCCAATTTATGCTTCTTATTTCCTGTATCTTTTCCCCCATTCTCCTTCCTCTCCCTCCCCACTGATAACCATGTGATCTCTCTCCATGTGATCTCCATTTCTGTGATTCTGTTCCTATTCTAGTTGTTTGCTTACTTCGTTTCTCCTTTTGTACTTTTTTTAGGTTCAGTTGTTGATAGTTGTGAGTTTGTTGTCATTTTAGTGTTCATAGTTTTTGATCTTCTTCTTTTTTTTAGGGAAGTCCCTTTAACATTTCATATAATAAGAGTTTGGTGATGATGAACTCCTTTAACTTTACCTTGTCCAGAAAGCACTTTATCTGCCCTTCCATTCTAAATGATAGCTTTTCCGGATAGAGTCATCTTGGATGTAGGTCCTTGCCTTTCATGACTTGGAATACTTCTCTCCAGCCCCTTCTTTCCTGTAAGGTTTCTTTTGAGAAATCAGCAGATAGTCTTATGGGAACTCCTTTGTAGGTAACTGTCTCCTTTTCTCTTGCTGCTTCCAAGATTCTCTCCTTATCTTTAATCTTAGGTTATGTAATTATGATGTGCCTTGGTGTGTGCTTCCTTAGGTCCAACTTTTTGGGACTCTCTGAACTTCCTGGACTTCCTAGAAGTCTCTTTCCTTTGCCAGATTGGGGAAGTTCTTCATTTTTTGTTCAAATAACTTTTCAATTTCTTGCTGTTGTTCTTCTCCTTCTGCACCCATATGATTCAGATGTTGGAATGTTTAAAGCTGTCCCAGAGGTTCTTAAGCCTGTCCTCATTTTTTGAATTCTTGTTTCTTTATTCTGTTCTGGTTGAATGTTTATTTCCTCCTTCTGGTCCAAGCCATTTCTTTGAGTCCCAGTTTCCTCCCTTCACTGTTGGTTCCTTGTATATTTTTCTTTATTTTACTTTGCATAGACTTCACTTTTTCCTCTATTTTGCAACCACACTCAACCATTTCTGTGAGCATCCTGATTACCAGTGTTTTGAACTATACACCTGATAGGTTGGCTACCTCATCATTGCTTAGTTCTATTTTTGGATCTTTGATCTTTTCTTTCATTTGGGCCCTATTTCTTTGTCTCAGCATGCCTGTTACATAGTAAAGAGTGGAGCTTTCAGTATTCGCCAGGACAGGGCAACCCATGTCACTGCATTGAGGAGCTGTATGTGGGGGAGGGATCTAAGAGGGAACAATGGCACTTGCTTGGCTCTCCTCCAGCTTTCAGTCACTTCCCCTGCTACCCAAAAGTAAATTGGGCCTTTCTGGTGCTGATTCCTTGGTAGGTCAGTTTGTGTATGTTCTAGGACCCAGAGGGTCTCTCCAGTGAATTCTTCTGTGAGGCTGGGAGTTTCTCCCACTGCCACAACCCCCAGAGGTTTTTTCAGTCAGAGGTTTTAAGGCTTTATTTCCCTGCACTAGAACCCTGGGTTGTGTGATCTTTCTCACTCCCCTGTTGTTCCTCCCTGTTTATCCACACACAAGTGTGGGACCACCAGCCACCGCCTTGCCATGCTTCCTTTCAGCCCCAGCTGCCCATCCCGCCCCTCCTACCAGTCTGGATGAATGTTTCTTCTTTAACTCCTTGGTTGTCGGACTTCCATACAGTTCAATTTTATGGCAGTTCTGTTTTATTTTTTGTTTTTAAATTTGTTATTGTCCTTCTTTTAGTTGCATGAGGAGGCAAAGTGTACCTACCTATGCCTCCATCTTAGCCTGATGTCTTTATTTGGTATTCTTGCCGAAGAAATGCTTAATATGAATCATTAAAAGAGAACAGACAACTTCAAAATGAGGGGCATTCTACAAAACAAATAGCCCATAATTTTCAAAAATGTAAAGATTATGAAAGAGGAAGAAAGACTGAGAAACTCTTCCAGACGAAAGGAAACAAGACATAAGACAACTTAAACATATGATGCTAATCCCTAGAAATTACATTAGTGGGACAATTGGTGACATTCCATTACAGTCTGCATATTCAAGGATACTATTGTATTGACAATAATTTTCTGATTATGATGATTGGACTGTGGTTTTGTAAGTTGTCAACATTTGGGGAAGCTGGGTGAAGAATATATGTAGGAATTATTTGTACTATTTTTACAACTATTTTTTAAGTCTGTAAATTATTTCAAAATAAAAAGTTAAAAAATAAATTGAAAAAATTTTAATTAAAATTTTTTTATGTTTCAGATTTTATCCTAGGTATAATGTCAAGTACTTGATAGGTTTTAAACAAGGGAATGTCTTGATCTATTTCATGGTCTTAAACATCTTTCTCTCCACTGTGTGAGATATGGATTGGAGCAAGACCATGGGTATGTGGACAGGGTGGCAGGAGATTTGAGAAAATGACGTCATCCCTCTGGTCTTATTTTCTCAGCTGTCAAATGAGAGTATTTATCTATCTGTACTTACCAAGACACATTGATGACCTACCTGTATTGGAGTCACCTGGGAAACTTCAAATATGCAGATCCCTGGGCCCCACCCCCTCATGCTGATAGTCAGTCAGTGATACCGACTCTGGCCAATGGTGTCCGTGATGTTGTGGATGTGACAAACAAATTCACATGGACTGTAGAAGTCCAGTGGAGAAAAGGGACAGCATGGCCACTCTCTGAGTGAGAGAGTTCCCTGACCCTTGCCTGGACAGGCTTTTATTGTTTTATGGGAGCTTTTCATCAAGTAAGGTCCTCATTCATCATTGTCAGGCAGTGATGATCAAACAACAGATAACATTCAAAGAACTATGAGGGCTTATTCTGAGTCAGGGTCAGATAGATAAAGGGCCATAAAACTTTGGGAAACAAACTCATTTCATGCTTGAACCCTTATCAGAAAATTGAGGACATTCTTAGCAAAGCAGGTTTCACGGGACTTATGCATTGTTTCTTGGGCATGATTGCCCCAGGGAACCACCTGTCCTGCTCAGGGCTGCACCACCCTCCAGCATTTTTTCAGGCTTAAGTCAGGTAGGGGAAGTAAGGCAGCCAAGAGCTTAGGAGACTTTCACAGACAGAATGAGGACTCAGGCTTTGTCAAAGTCGAGGAGTGAGGGTTCATCACCCCCTTTTTCTATAGCCCCCCAAGTCCTTCCCTGAGGGCCCCTTTGAGCTCATACCTGTCTTAGGTCATCCCTCCCTTGAGGAATCTTACCCGTCATTGGCTAACCTGTCATCCACCCAGGGCCAAGCAGGGAGAAGTAAAAGGGGGCAGAGGTGGCACCCAGCCTAGAAGAGAAATAGTAAAGGTGTTGAACAGAAGAGTCTCTGTAAGATCACTAAGCTCCTTAGTGGCTTAGGGTCCCAAGGTCTCTTTACTCAGCCTTAGCCATGGGGGAGGTTCCCAAAAAGTCAGCTCCAGCTGCCATACAAATACCACAGACTATGAAGCTTGAATAATAGACATATATGTGTTTTTCACAGTTTCAAGGCTGGGAAGTCCAGAAGCATGTGCACTCTGTTGTCCCTTCCTCTTCTTATAATGGCAACAGCCTGATCAGATATTGGTTCCTACTATAGGTCCTCATTTAACCTTAATTACTTCCTTAAAACCTTTATCTCCAAATACAGTCATATTGAGGATAGGGCTTCAACATATGAATGTGGGGGCACAATTCAGTTGATAACACATGGAATCCAGGAACCTGTCATTTCTGCATTAGAAACTCTTCCACATGATTCCAATGTCCTGTCCTACTGGTTTGGCACCTAGAGGCCCTGGGGTGGTGATTCTGTAACTCTCTACATTCATTCCTACCATGTGTACCACTGGCCCCTTGTGGGCTGCTCTGCCTGGGAACCCATCTCTCACTAGCCATGTTTTGTCAGAGCCCACAGTGTGGCTCTTGGTGCTTTCACTGCACTACTGCTTGCCAGCATGTGAACTTAAGTAGGTCTCTTACCCTCTTTTGGCCTCAGCTTCCTCATAGTAAATAGTAAAGGGGTTGAACAGAAGAGTTTCTGTAAGATCACTAAGTGCTATAAAACTCTGATCATTGACAGTAATATTCTAGAGATTTCCATTAGGTTGAATTCAGTGTTTAGAAAAGAATTTTTTAAAAATGCTCAGGATCACTTTATTGCATGCCAACCAAGAATATCTCATGCAAAATTTCCAAATCTAGTGAAATCTATATTAGGGAAACTCCAAAACAGTTTTCCTCATTCTTTGAAGTTCTACATATCTGATGTCTTTACCATCAATCAAAAATCCTTCTCTGCAGTCAGGTCAGGTTCCAAGTTTCTCTCTGGCTCCCTAGGGCTCATGAATTTTCTGCCCTGAGCAGTGAATGGTGCCTTCCACAAGCACACATAGCCAATAGTGATGGTGACAGAACTTTAGGGAAGATATTTAACCACAGCATGGGTGATACCTGAGACATAGAGCACCCACGTCAGAATGCCAAGAGGGGTTGAGGAGGGAGAGGAGTTAATCTCTGCTTTGGCCACTTTAGTTAGCTTTGCCCAGCTTAAACATTACTTCTTCTAAGAAATCCTTAGAAGAAGGCTTTCTCTGAACCACTCCAGTCTACATGCTCTTCTCCTTCTATAAATTGTTTTAGCATTCATGATTCCCATCTTTCATCCATTCTCTCTTAGCCTAGAGAGGCAAAGATCATGTGGGTTTTGCACAACACTGAATTCTTAGCGTCTTAAAGTTTGCCTGACCAAGAGTGAGTGCTCAGTAAATATTTGTGGGATCAGTGAGTGAACAATTTTTATCTCATGGACACTGACTTTCATTGTAGTCTGTTTCAGGGAGAATATATTTACATCTTGGCTCTAAGACAGACGTAGTCCCTTCATTTTTTTCCTCTTTTTATCCCCAGCACCAGCAAAGAAGCTGGTCCATTATAAGTACCTAAATGCTTGAAAGAATGAATGAAGAGCTATGACTGAACTGGCATTTAGTACTGAAGGGGAAAACCTCAGGAGGAGGTTTAAGAAGGAAATGAGAAAAGGTGATGGAATCAGAGGAGCAGGCACAAATCCACATGTAACCATTCAGCTTTCCTGGGGTGGTGAGGGCTTGATGGAACTGCTAAGACGGAACTTCTTTCAGTTTATTAGATGATAGACGTAGCAGGTGCCCCTTGTGCTCACCTCAGCTTGGATTCCTCGTGCAGCTGTGGACAGCAGGGAGCCCTGCTATCACTGGGCAGCCCAGGTGGCACTCTATTTACTGTCTGCCCAAAATCTTTACCTTCACCCTGCACCTCTCTAGGATCTGGGAGGAGCCCACTCTGTCTACCTCCATGCATAGTACAGGAGTCCTAAGAAAAGTTCCTACCCCTGGAGCAACCCAGGATAGGAAACCATCCTTGGGTGGACAGTTCTGATACAGCTCCTCAGAAGGGTCAGTTGGACTGAATCCAGTCACCCAGAGCAGTAACTGGCCCCCTAACCCTTCCTTCTACTGGCTTCACCTCCTCCCTTCTTCTACCCTCCCTGGTCCCTCATTTCTACTCTTTGACTTTGAAAAATGAGTAAGTTTAAGCAGGTGGAGAGGAGAGAGTGCATTCTAAGCAGAAAGAAAAGCAGAATGGAGGCAAAAAGGAGGGAGACTAGAAAGACAAAAGGAAGAGGGAGATTGTTGCTGCAGTTACATGCATGATCCAAGTGAGGCTTGTAACCCAAATGGGTCAACAGACCATGAAACAAATAAACACATGCACCAGACTCACACTGGTTATCAAATGCTGTAAATGTGGCATGAGGGGCAGGGAAGAGGGATATCACAAAATGGCCTGGGCACATGTTTGTGTGTGAGGCAGCATCTCTGGCGAAGAAAGTCACCTATGTGGGTTCTCTCCTGTTTAACGTGAATCTGCATTGCCAAGGCCATCTACAGCAAAGTCGTGTCTCATTGATGTCCAATCAGTTCCAAATTGGCTTGATCAGTTCTAAATAAGAAGACCATTGTGCCACCCTTACAATGCATTTACCAAGATATAAATATGTAAGCAGTTCTATATTAGCATTAATTAGCAGCAATCTCCCTGAAATTCTCAGCATAACGCGGGAAAGACTAATGGAACTGTGATTCTTTTCTACTAGTAGGAACAGTACAGAATCATACATAATGTAAGAGTGTATAGTGCAGCTGGTAGCAGCAGGCTGGATCACAGGAGATGATTTCAACTTGTTTTTATGATCATGAAAAATTGCCTTTCAATTAGGCCCAAAAGTAAATACTATCCTGCAGCTCTAGGGGCAGGGGGGAACACTGAATCATAATATATAACAGTAAATAATGATCCCACTTAGAAGCCCCAAAGCTGGCCTCTTTATTGATGTTAAATCCAAATTTATAGCATCTAAAGGAGTACCTGTGGCCGTGACATAAAGCAGGTGCCACCTGACCATAAGTGAGGCTGATTCAAACACATAAGATGAGCCCAACCTGTGAACAGGAAGCTCTGTTCCAACTGGGCAGCCCAGGGAAGGTGGCATGTCCAGTGGCAGCTCAGAATAGAAGGGCCACAGTGGAAGAAGAAAGCCCATTCAATGGTTTCAGCTCTTCTCCTGGTCATAAAGCTTCATCAGTGAATTAGAGCATATCAGAGGAAGAGTGAGCAAAATCCCAGTGGGCTTCTCAGTTTATTATCCTGTCATTCTCCATTGTCTTCATTTTCTCAACCACTATAGGCTTCGGGTGTTTGGGGTTTTTTTCAAGCATTTTATTGAGATTTAATTACATACCATACAATTCACCCATTTAAAGTATACGGGGTATAACTAAAGCATACACGCCCTGTATATATATACCCCGTTGGTAGGTAATAATATGGGTATAATAATTTATAGCTTCAATTACAATATTTCACCTAAAATATCATATGGTGTTGTTTGAGTGTGATATTGTTATGTTACAGAATTACATGCTTATGATTTTCTAACAAGTGATTTTGTATTAAAAGGGGGCATTATTTGTGCTAAACCCTATATAATGGGTTTTGGTATATCATATTATTAACTTTTTAATTGCTTTACATATATAACATAAAATATGCCATTTTGGGTAGGATAATTTTTTACATAACAAAATTTACTATTTAACTATTGTAAGTATACAGTTTTGTGCTATTAAATACATTCAAATTGAGCAATCATTACCACCATCTATCTTCAGTAATTTTCACCCTGCCCCCCAGAAAAAAACATAAACTCACTACTCATTAAGCAGTAAATCCCTGTGATCCCCTCTTCCCCACCATGGTTTAACTCTGATCTATTTTCTTCTCAATGAATTTGCCTATTGATGATATATTTTGTAAGTGGAATCATGCAATATTTGCCCTTTGTGTCTGGCTTATTTGACTTAGCATAATATTTTCAAGGTTTAATATATGTGGTAGCATATATTAAAATTCCTTTTTGTGGCTGAATCATATTTCATAGTATGTATATCACGTTTTTTAAATTCATTCATATGTTGGTGGATGCTTTAGTGGTTTCTACCTTTGGCTATTGTGACTAATGCTACTATGAAAACTGGCCTACAAGTGTCCATTTTAGTTCCTTTTCCATTCTTTTGAGTATATACATAAAAGTAGAATTACTAATTAATTTAGCTTTTTGAGGAACCAGCAAACTGTTTTCCATAGCAGTGACACCATTCTACATTCCCACCAAACAAGTCTGAAGGTTCTAATATACTTCGTATTTTCCTCCTTTAGAAAAAACTTTATCTATCCTATTAAATGTGAAGTGGCATCTCATTATGGTTTTGACTTGCATTTCCCTGATAACTAGTAATGTTAAATATCTTTTCATATGCTTATTGGCCATTTGTGTATCTTCTTTAGACAAACGTTGTATTAGTTTATAAGGACTGCCAGAACAAAATATGACAGACTGAGTATTTAAGCTGAAATTTACTTTCTCATGGTTCTGGAGACTAAAAGTCTGAGTTCAAAGCGCCGGCAGGTTTTATTCCTTCTGAAGCCTCTCTCCTTGGCTTGTAGCTGGCCATCTTCTTCCTATGTCACCACATGGTCTCTCTTCTGTTCCTGTCTGTGTACCAATCTCTTAAAAGGACACCAGTCCCACTGCATTAAGGCCCATTCCACTTATCTCCTTGAACTTTAACCACCCATTTAAATACCCTGTCTCTAAATATGGTCACGTCCAAGGTACTGGGGATTAACATATGCCAACATATTAATTTTGGAGAGAAACAATCCTGCCCATAACAAGTGTCTATTTAAATCCTTTGCCCATTTTTAAAAATTTGGATGTAACCACTACAAGTTCTGATGTTCCATATGTCGTTTTTGTTTTTGGAGGGTGAAGGTAGGAATAGAATAAGAGAGAAGAAGGTTATTATTAGGTTTTTAATCTTAAAGTGTTGCATTTGATCAGGTCTAAGTACATGTACACTGTCACAAAGGACATATGTCTTCATTCTTTCTCTGTAGAGCTCTAAGCACATATCTCACTAAAATAATGTGATGGTATTCATCAGAGGTAAACAAGAAATCATATATGCCTAAACCATAGTAAATCTGTCTTCAAATGCCTGCCAGATTGTAAATTACTTGAAGGTGAAAGTCACTTCTTACTCAACTTTGAATCTGGCTCTCATTGTTTGTTGAGTAAGTCATAGTCCCAAGCATAAAAACATTTTCTCACGTAATAGGTATTATTATCCTCTTCCATAGATGATGAAATAGGGGCTCAGAGAGATCAAGTGGCTTGCCCAAGTTTACACAGTAAGTAGCAGAAGGAAAAGGTAAACCTGGTTCTAGCCAGCTCCTCCATAAAGGTGGAAATGAAAGTACTCTGTAGATAAAGAGCATTCATTCCAATGAGACTTGTGAGTGGGCTGAGCTCATCTCCAAGAGGTAAATATTATTTAGAAGGTTTCATTGTCTGCCTCCATGAAATTTTTTCCTCCCTTTCCTTACTCCCTAACTTCTTATTGTAGGCCTTGCTAAAATCAAAAGAGATCTGATCTCTGGGTTAGGCTCTGCCTACCCAAAGCGTAACAAAGAAATGGGTCCTCAATGAAGTTGTGCAATGTATTTAGTGTCCTTTTTAGTCTCCTGTCTTCAGCGGTAGGGAAAAAAACTATGTAATCAGGGAAAATTTCTCCATATTCTTTCAATTTTGCACATTCACTGATAGGAATCCTTTTAGTATTAATAGTACAAGCTAAAAATTATTGTCTAAAGTAAGGTTTTTTAATATCAATCAGAAGAGGAAAAGTGTTTTAATTTCTTATGTGCATATGAATTAAATAGATACTACTTTAATAGATAAGAATATTCTCCATTCATGGTAATTGTAATAAAGACATGAATTTTTTTAATGGAATAAGTAGATAAAACAGCTATAGTACATTTACACGGTGCAATACTACTTGGCTGTAAAAAAAAAATAAATAAATAAAAGGAAGAAATTTAACCCTTTGCATCAGCATGGCTGGACCTGGAGAACATTATATTAAGTGAAATAAACCAGTTGGAAAGACAAGTACCATATAATTTCACTCATATGTGGAATCTAATGAACAAACTGAACTAACAAATAATATAGAGACAGACTCATAGATAGAGAGCAGGATGACAGCTCGGGTGATGGGGGTGCGAAGAGGGAGAGTAAATAAATGGAGCAAAAAAAAGAGAAAACTCATGGACACAGACAACAGTGTGGTGATTGTTGGGGGGCTGGGGGGAGAGGGGTGGGTGGAGGTAGAAGAGGGTATAGGGAGTAATGGTAATGGAAATAATACAATTAAAAATGGTTGAAATGGTAAATATATATACAAATAAATAATAAAAGATAAATGGAATGGAAGCAAAAGCTATGAGATGAAAGTTTCAGTACACCAAGAAGTTAAAAACAGTTAATGATTATTCTTTTTTTAATTCTCAATCTAACAGTAGTAACAATATTCACAAATTACCTACAGTGGTTTCAGCCCTCTGCTGGTGAGATGGATATTTTTGTACACATCTAAAGAGGCCTGGGCTCTTCTTAGTAATAAACAAAGAAGCTTTTCAGACACGTGACAGCCCAGCTCCAGAAGTTCTATCAATCAGACAGCAGCTTCACAAATGGAAGGCATCTGACCCCATTATTTCTCCCATGGTGGTAACCTGGGCCACAATGAATCCAATTGTCTCCCTCTTACCTCATTTAATGAGGTTTAATGGGCAACCTCTCCAATGGCTTCATTACCCATCAGTTACCAAAACTGTTAAGTTTGTTGGACAAAGAAGAAATATATCAAATGAATTTTGCAAATAAAACATGTTCTTCCCTTGCTGAAATATTTATCTTTTCAGGAAGAACACATAGAACCTTGTGGTAACTTGTTTAATAAATAGAGTTTGTTCATTCTATCCTTCCTCCCCAAAAGAAAAAACCTAACCACATATAGAGAATGTGTCAGTAAAGTCTTTGTTTCATAAACGAGTGTCTGATCAATGAAGTCCCAGAGCACCTTTTTATGTCTGCGTGTTTTTACTTTGTGTTTTGTGTTTGCAACATGCTAGCTGCTTCATGGAGCACAGCCACTGCAAAACATATGGCGTATGTTAGGAAGATACTTCATACTCTAAGCACCAGTATGAACTCTCAGTAGCATATTTTGAACAGTGAAGTATTAGGGTCATATATTTTGAAAAGTTTTATAGTTCAAATCACACACAGCATAGTTTCTATACTTCCGGTGAGGGAATATTTGGGTAGATTCACTAATGAGTGGGATGAGATTAACTTCTCTAATGAGGTTGTACGATTGCTCACAGTGCTAGTTTCAAAGCCTGGCTTATGTTTGGGCTTCTAAGAACAGGGGTTCTAGAGCAATAGCACAAATGGTTGAGGCTAGTCAGTCAGGCAATATCCCCTGTTATTCATTTTCTTACCTACTTTCTCCTTTATCCCTCATATTCTGGTAAATATTCAAGATCTGGCTCTCAAAAAAAAAGTTAATATATAGGTATATACATTATCAATTTTTAAATTTCAGTTTTAAAAGACATGTATCACACAATGTACAAATAATAATAAGGTATACTATATTCTTCATTGTAAATTTCATATAGCCAACTGGTTCTCATAGAATGCTTTCCTTGGATTTTGCCAAACTCTCATATCTGTAGTCAACCCAGAGTTGCAACCGATAAATGAGTATAGTTTTAACAAGGGTTGAATATTTTTATTACATTAACAAGTAAGGTGAATATGAAACAATGACGATTAATATCAAAGTTCCACTTCATCAACAATGACCTGATCAACTCTTTTGCTGGATTAGATAATTTTCTAATGCTGGAAAAACATACCTCAAATTGTTATGCTACCCACAATGTAATGGTTACAGAAGTCACAATCTTAAAGTTTAGCCTGCATTATTAATATTTTCTCCACTCATAAGTCAAGACAGTCATTAAACCAATAAATCAAGCCCAAATCTATAGAGGTCAACTTTCATGGCATAAAGACCCCTACCATGGCAGATTTCAAGCTCTCAATTTGACATGGAACTTGGCCTTGGAAAGAAATGCACAGTAACATACCATTATATAATATTTGTGTTACATAAATACAATAATAAACATAAGCGATGTCAAAAGGTTAGACAGAAAAGAAGTAGAAAGTGACAAGTTTGTTTAATATGACTGATTTAATTATAAATGTATACAACTTAATTTTTAATAATGGTTGTGTTTAACAAATGGTTCTCAAATTTTTTGGAAATTTAACAATCAACTCTTGCAAGTTGCTAGGAGCCAGTGCCAGCACACCTGTGCACCCAACCCACAATAAGATTAGACTCCAACACCTGCATTTAGAGATGCTTCAGACTGCAGGTAATAGTATCTGATTAAGGGTGGCTAGAATTTAGCTCCATACAGGCAAGGGTCTTTGTCTTTAAAATACCTAGAACAGTGCTGAAAACATAATCGGTGCTCAGCAAATACTATTGAATTGAGTTTATTGCAATTTCGTTATCATGTTACATATCACATATAATGAGAAGTCTAGATGCAGATGGTTCCAGAACTGATCCATCCAGGGCATCGGGTCAGCCACTCTGTGAGGTTCTGGCCTTTTCTTATTTTTTTTTTCTTTTCATCTTCTTTCTAGAAAATTTTATTTTTTTAATTACTATCATATTTTTATTTTATTTTTTATTCATTTTTTATTGTTGTTCCAGTACAGTTGTCTCCACTTTCCCCTCACCACTCCGCCCCACTCCAGCCATCCCCACCTCCCACCCTCGATCCTGCCCCTCTTTGGCTTTGTCCATGTGTCCTTTATACATGTTCTTTGATGACCCTTCTCTTTTTTTCCCCCATTATCCCATCCTACCTGCTCTCTGATTACTGTTAGTTTGTTCTTGGCCTTTTCATTATGGCTGGCAAGGTAGCTGCCACAGCCCTAAACACTGTACCCTCACAGTACAATGTGGGAGGAGGGAAGCAGCTATAACCAGGCTATGAAAGATAACTCCTTGAGTGCTCTCTTGTTTTCTCAACTATGTAGAACATGATCAGCTCAAGGAGGTTGGAAAAGCCAGTGACCCACTTTTGGGGGCTATATGATGAGAGATAGGTAAAGAAAAATAAGGTTAGGTATCATTATGACAGTTAAATAATTTCCCTGTTAAATGTACCATAGTTTTTTCATCCATTCATTTACCTATGGGCAATTAGGTTACTTCCAGCACTTGGCTATTGTAAATTGTGCTGCTATGAACATTGGGGTGCATAGGTTCTTTCGGATCGGTGTTTCAGGGCTCTTAGGGTATAATCCCAGCATTGGAATTGCTGGGTCAAAAGGCATTCCATTTTTAGTTTTCTGAGGAAATTCCATACTGTTTTCCATAGTGGCTGCCCCAGTCTGCATTCCCACCAACAGTGTACTAGGCTTTCCTGTTCTCCACATCCTCTCCAACACTTGTCTGTTGATTTGTTTATGATGGCCATTCTCAACAGTGTGAAGTGATGTCTCATTGTGGTTTTAATGTGCATCTCTCTGATGGCTAGTGATGCTGAGCATCTTTTTATATGTCACTGGGCCCTCTGTATGTCCTCCTTGGAGAAGTGTCTGTTCAAGTCCTTTGCCTGTGAAGCAGAAAGAAAGAAGGAGATCCTACCCTTTGTGACAGCATGAATGGAACTTGAGAGCATTATGCTAAGTGAAATAAGCCAGGCACTGAAAGACAAATACCATATGATCTCACCTATACATGTAACCTAATCACCAAAGCAAATAAGCAAGCAAAATATAACCAGAGATATTGAACTTAAGAACAAACTGATAGTAACCAGAGGGGAGGTGGGAGGAGATTATGGGGGAAAGAGGGGAAGGGTTTTCAGGAACATCTATAAAGGACACATGGACAAAACCAAGGGAGAAGGTGAGATCAGGGGTGGGAGGTGGGGATTGCTGGAGTTGGGGCGAGTGGTTCTGGGAAAATGGAGACAACTCTACTTGAACAACAATAATAAAAATGTAAATAACAATAATTTCCCTGGTTGCTTACCAGGCCAATTCAATGCTAGGAATCAAGTGGCATACTTATTTCAGTTCAAGTATCTTCTTCTGAATGAAGTATAATCATTTCTCCAGAATTTTGTTTTTATTGAACTTCCTGAAGTATTGTTTTAAAATAAAATCTGTGATAGTATTTCCCGACTACCAAATAATTACCTTTAGAATAAAATCTAGAAACACTGTGTTTATGTACAATTAGACTAAATAAATTCTATGTCAGATTATCATAAATCAGATTCCTAGTATAATAAATATAACTACAAAGAAAAAAATCCTTTGTAAAAATTCCCCCAGCCTATAGAACATTCAAATAAAATACAGTAGATACAATAAAATTTCATAGGGAATGTGAATGATTCTTAGGAGTAAATGTTCCTGGGTTTTGAGCCATGTTAATATTAACAAAGAAAACAATTGAAAACCATTCACACAAAAGAGTGTATTCAAGCAACCCTTAATATTTCTTAATATTTTTAAGAAACTTTCTTTCACCTGATAGAGAGGCTGAGGAACTAAACCCAGCTTACTTTGCACTCCCAAAACTGTCAGCACAGATTCTAGAAACTGAAGAAGATTCTTCCCCATCTGTCTCTATCCAGACATTTTTGTGGCGAAGAGAATCCCTGAGTTCAGGAAGGGGCAGCAAATAAATGTCAGAAGTAATAGAGCCTGGGGTTGAAACTTTAAGACTCAGAAAAGAATAATAGAACTTTAAACTTCAGTGAACCCTAGAGATGATCTTCTTCACTTATTGTTGTGAATTCTGGCCAGCAGGATTTGTATGCCATGGCAGTGTGTAAATAAATTTACACATAATACACTGGACTAGAAATTCAGGGACCACGCGTCCCCTCCATTATCATCTTGGAGAGGTCCTGAGCTGAGTGTCAACCAGCTTTTTATTGCTGTTTCTTGGGCGCTTTACATCTGAATGGTCTTCATTAACTATGCATGGATTGTAGATTTACTTTAGGTAGTAGACACCCAAGATGGCACATCAAGAGGATAGATATGCAAATGGAAAGACAATAGGCTTGGGCTGACTCACTGGTCTGAGGAAGCTAGGCATGCATTAGCATAAGTTCTTTTGATTCAGGGAGAGAGAGGTTTTAGCAAGAGCAAGTTTTAAATCTTAAGAAATAGACTATCCTGATTTACCCTCAGGAAATTCCACTGTTACACATGTGGGTCCTGCTTACCATCCTATGTTCCACAAGAGTCCATGCTCCCTTAGACGTGAAACATAAGAGCTACAATTCCCATGGTGAGATGCATGAATTTCCTTTAACTTATGTTCAAAATTATGTTCTCCATGGTCAGTTTATTCTGGGAAATGGTTTCATACAAATGAAATTAGGGTTTTTATACTATAGACTTCTCAGGGAACTTGTGTACTATGAAATATCAAAACAAAAACAACACAACTATAATATCTAGCTTTTCTAAACACTATATAACCACAGAACACCCTGCCCCTTTTATTTTGAAATGAAATACATTTTAAATTATTTTATTTTTAATTATGGTAAAGTACATATATCATAAAATTTACCATTTTAATCATTTTTAAGTGCCAAGGTCGTTAGTGTCGAGTATAGTCCCTTATTGTGCAACCAATCTCAAGAACTTCTTCATCTGGCAAAACTGAAACTCTATATCCGTTAAACAAATACTCCCTATTTTCCCCTCCCCTCAGCCCCATAGAAACCACTATCCTACTTTCTGTCTTTATGAATTTGACTACTCTAGGTACCTCATAGAAGTGAAATCACAAACAGACAAAAATCCAGTATTTGTCTTTTTGTGACTGGATTATTTCACTTAGTATAATGTCATAAAGGTTTATCCATGTTGTAGTATGTGTCCCTTTTAAGGCTGAATAATATTTCATTGTATGTATATACCACATTTTCTTTATTCATTCATCTATCAATGGACATTTGCGCAGCTTTCTCCTCTTTGCTATTATGAATAATGCTACTATGAACATGAGTGTACAAATATCTGAGACATTGCTTTTAAATCTTTTGGACATATATCTAGAAGTAGAAATTCTGGATTATATAGTAATTCTTTTTTATACTTTTTTTTTTTGAGGAATTGTCATACTGTTTCTATAGCAGCTTTAGATTTCCATTTACTTTTCATTCCCATTTTACTTTCCCATCAGCAATGTGCAAGTGTGGAAACTCTCTTTAAAGAACACTTAACATAGAACAAAGTTTGAGAAACACAGTCTAGTCCAAATCCATCATTTTGAAAATGAAGAAATGGAAGCCTAAGAAATAAATGACTTGTGCAATATGATAGGTCAGCCAGAGGCTCAGCAGGAAACAGTATGGAGAAGGTTTAATGTAGGCATTACTTACAGGGGTGTGGGCAGCATTAAGAGAACCCACAAGAGATAGGAAGAAAATAGGAAGAACTATCAGAAGCAGTTACTACCCCTAAAGAGAAAGAGAAGAAATGATGTGATTAAGCCCAATGAAACCTAGCATCATGAGGGTGGACCCCAGCAGGAGCTGTACTCGTAGAACCAAGACATGGATGGAACAGGGAAAGAATACCCCAACCATTGTCTCCTTCAGCCATCTCCTGCCAGTTTCTCCTATTAGCCAAACCTATCCAGAACCCAGATCGCAGGAGGACCAATTACATAGGGGTCAGTCCCCAAGGCCAGGAGGGCATCAGAAAAGGAGAGGAAGAAAAGGAGGAAAGAAGGATGGGTATTGAGTGGAATATCCATGGTGTCTGACATACAGGGTGTCCTGGGTAGTTTTTTATACTGATTACTGTAGAAGATTGAAAAATGTTCAGGACATTTGAAAAGAAAAAAAAATGCCAATAATCTCACCACCAACAGATATCTAAGTTAATGTTTTTGTTTCTAGTGTATAATGTGTGGCAAGATAATTTGATATATTAAGTTGGGTTTGTTTTCACTGCTGTGCATCAGTAACTGCAGAATTTGTCTCCAGGAGAGCAATGTGGCTGAACCAGTGGACTAGGAACGACCTTGATATCACACTTTCATACAAGCACACTGGTTTTAATCAGATTGTATGTTTATTTGGGGGCCTTCCTCAGGCTGTTGATAGAACCTTTGTCTTTTTTCTAATGTCCTCAAGACATTTCTAGTATATGCAGAGAGGCTTGCTGTTTTTATTTAGAGGGCATGTTTATTTGGGGTGGGTTTCAAGAAGATGATGATTTATGTGGTAAGCAAAAGCTCTCCTACTCAAGCTACCCCTTGACGGTTCTGTGGAAGAGCTAAAATGGCGGTTCCTTGGGAATGGAGAGAATATCTCACATGCAAAAGGAAAATGCATAGTTGTGGCCAAAGGGTGGTCCTTGCCAAATTGTGTTTTCAAACATTGCCACCATGATATGTCCTATCACATGTGTTCTTCATTACCTTGAGCACTGCTCCAATGGTGGAAGAGTCTCTGTGTTCTCCTACTGAGTCTGGGTAGATCTTTGACTGCCTCCCCCAGTATAGTAACTGGAAGTGACTCTTTGTGACTCCCAAGGCTATATCTTAGCAATGCCGCACACTTACACCTTGCTGTGTCAGGAAGCTGGTGCTTGGAATCCAGCCACTGTGCTGTGAGAAAGCCCATGTGGAGAGATGTTATGCAAAGAACACACAGGGGTTTGAGCTGTAATCCTAGCTGACAGCCAGAACCAAACACCAAACATGTAACTGACGATGCTCCTAGATGATTCTGTCCTCTAGCTTTGGATTACCTCTTAACCTTCCAATCTTCCCAAATGAGGATCTTAACATCACAGAGCAAAGACAAGCCATCCTTATTTTATCCTGTCCAAATTTCTGATCCACAGAATCTGTAATATGATAGAATGGTTATTTTAAACCACTGAGTTTTCTGGTTTATAGTAACTGGAACAAATAAGAATGAAAGCTATGTGTTTGATTCTTTCTTGCCCATTCTAAGAAGCCTCTGTGTTTCCTTTCTTAGAAGTAGATGTCTCTGGAACCCTACCACTCTTCTGCAAATTACATCCTGAGGATGGAAAGGAGGTAATAGGTATTTGGAAATGAATGTTGGGGGGTGGCAGTGGGGGGTAGAAGGAATGGGGAAAAACACACAAAAAGAGAACCCCCTACACTAAAAAAAAAAAACAAAAAACAAAAAACCTAGAACAGGGGCAGAGACAGGAACTTACAACCCATCACGAAGTCCCTAACAATGGCCAATGAAGATGGCTAAACCTCAGCGGGGAAGGCTGCTGTTGTGCACAGAGAGCCGGGACCCCAGACACAGAGCAGAACACTGGCAAAGACTTCTGTATCCATGGTGATAGAGAAGTCAAGGAATTAGCAATGGGCCTTAGCAATGGGCTTACCAGGGGCAACCAGGGCAGACCAAAGATCAGCTCCCAGGATATCTATCTTTATATATGACACCCACAGGACTTTGCTATATAATGGGGTTACCCCTACCCCAAATAACTGAATGAACTTTTTGCCAACCAGATAAGATGGTGGCAAGTTGAATTTGATATAAGGAAAATAAGTGTTTCATGTCAGATTGCCAATTCCTCCTATATGAAAGTCATAGAAATTAGAAAAACATAAAGTAAACTAATAGTCATAATTGAAAAGAAGGCAACTCTGGATTAACCAGAAACTATAAATAATCCCTTAAAGTTAAGAAGGAGACAGGAATAAATTAGAGAGGGAAAACTGCACCCCAGGATAAAGGTAGGAGAATTCTGTTGTAAGACTCAAGAATACACCAGCCACAGAGGGAGTGGAATTCAGGAGGAGGTGGCTCAGAGCCACCAGTGTGAGAGCCACCGGTAGGAAAGCCCTAGGGCATCCACACCTCCTCACTGGGCATAGCAACAGGCAGTGATATGCAGGTTCTCACCTTCCACAAAGCAGTGGGCACAAGCACTCTGTGGCAGTCCTGGTAAGCCTTGAAGACCAGCTGTGAGATATCTTGACATCACAGAAACCTCTACCATGCTCACTAAACACACTGTGAGAGTCAAGCCTCAGCGGTAATTTCCACACCCTTCTCAATCAGTCTGCATAAGCTGTTACAGCAGATCTTGTAATAGAAAATCTTAACATTGAAGTACATAGTCAAGAAGCAAATATTTGAGAAGAGACAATACCATAAGACAGAGGAGGAAAAATGTGTGGGAAAGAGAAAGCTCATAACTAAAGAAGCAGATTGAATGGTGCAATCACAGAAGGGTTTTTTTAAGACGCAACTATATCAAAGATTTAAGAAAATAATACAGGTAATCAAAAGAATATAAATAACCAATAAATAAAGCTAGTGTGCATTACAATTATAATCATTGAAATTGAAATCTAAATATGGTAAGTGGAAAAACAGAATGGCCACAGCTGAGGATGAAGTCAGTTGGAAAATGGAGCCACAGAATTTTCTCAAAAGACAAAATTAAGAGATCTAGTTCCATCTTTCATGTAATAGGATTTACAGAAGAAGAACCTAGAGAAAAATGAAAAATTAATAAAAGTTAAAGAAATAATGGATTAGAAACTTACAGAACTGATGTAAGACGTGAAGTCTCTGGACTTGTTACCCAGTAGGGTAAATTCTTTTAATTATTCAGACACAAAAATAGAGAACAGTTGTGCCCACCTAGCTTAAATATTGGGACCAACAACTAAAACCATGTTTCACCATGACTTAATTATTCCAGGAAATCCTTCCCAGAAAGGTAAGTCTTTAAATAAATAAATAAATAATTGCTGTTTACCTCAGAAAATTCCCGGAAGTCAATTTGGGAAAACAATTGTCCTCTCAGGAAAATCATGTTTTCACCTGAGCAAACAGCTCATTTATCAAACAACAGTTTACATATCAATATTTGCTTTGAGCTTCACTGTGTTCATCAATTCTAAACTAGTAGTTAGGAACTGTGCCCAATCCCGGTCTGTTTCTTGCCTTCAAAGACCTTCCCGAAATCACCTGAGCCCTAAACTCCAAATCCTATAAATATCCTTCCCTTGACTTTCTCCTGAAACATTGCAAAGAGCCTCTCAAGGTTATGGTCTCCTTTACTGCAGTAGGTTTAATACACTTAGCTTTGCTTTATCAAAAAGTTACTTTCAATAGACGCTTTGAGGAGTTGGCAGTTGAAAATCCACAGAGAAAATTCATTAAAAAAAAAAAACCTAAAATATTCCAGAGGGAAATAAACTAGTTGCCTACAAAGGAAAGACACTGCCTGGTTGGCCTCCGGCTTCTTGGAAACAGCAGTGGATACAAGACATGGGAGGAATTATCTTCAATATTCAATGGAAAATAACTTTGAACCTAAAAGCCTATACCCAGAAAAACTATCATTTACAACTGAGGTCAGCAAATATGGCTAGTAGACCAATCACCTATTTTTATTAGTAAAATTTTATTGGAACACAGCTATGCCCGTTCACTTATACATTGTCCTTACATATTTCATCTGTAGCTGCTTTTGCATTACAATAATAGAGCTGAATAGTTGCAGCTGAGACCACATGGCCTACAAGCCTAAAATACTTATTATTTTGACCATTTAAAAAAGTTTGCTGATACCTGCTATAAAATAAAGACATTTACAAATATAAGATCTCATAAAATTCACTATCCAATGACCCTCCCTGGAGAATTCTTTCAGATTCTCCCTGGAAGAATCACTATGAGAATTATGGGGATTGGTAAAAGGGAGGTTCTTGGAGGAAGAGGTAAGATTTATAAAGCAAAAAGTTATAAACACACTAGTAAAATTTATTGTTCCATTAAAATAAGTATTAAATATTTAAGTTTTAAATAAATTAACCTATGCAGCATAAAACTTCACGGAGGCAGGTGAGATTTCTGGTTGGGGAAACTAAAAGGGCACTAAATTTTTATCTTTTTGGTGCAACTGAGAAGGGCAAGGGATAAAGATAACTCTAGACAAAGTTTATTAATTCTATAGTATGTCTAGATAATTGTTCATTCTAGACAATATTAGATATTTAAGAGCAAGCATTAAAAGATTAGATATAAGGTGTGTTCCTTTTCAAACTTACAGAAGGTAAACATGCAAAAACAAAACAACAACAAAACAGATTAACCCAGCTAAAGGCAATGAGAAAGTATAGCAAGAGAAACACAAATTAAGATGGCAAAAATAAGCCCAAACATATCAATGAACTCAATAGGTATTACTCAGGTACCTTTTTAGTTCAATATAATTTAATTACATGCATATTTTGTGGTTGGCATTAGAGACACAACAATTAATAGCTCTCATGAAGTGTATGTTCCATTACCAAAACAGACCATAAACCAGTAAGTGTGTAATATAATCTGTTTTAAAAAGAAAAAAAATCAGAGTAAAGGGCTGAGAGTGATGTAAGCTGGTTTGGAGGCTACTGTATCAGTGTAGGCAGTATGTGCTGTGGGCTGAGATTAGGGTGGTATTTGTGGAAGCACTGGCAAATTGTAGAATGGGGGTAGATTTTAAAGAGGAAGATGACAGGATTTGCTGATGTTATCTATGAGAGGTCAGGGAGGAGTCAGGTTAAAAAGGTATATTACAAGGAACATTCAATTTTGTGTTAAAACACGTACAAGCACACAATTGACTATATTCAAATTACATGAGAAACACTATAGACACCATGGGGACCTCACCCAGACCCTTTCAGGCAAGAACATCCATGGCCAGCTAGCTGTGGGTTTTGTTTCTCACACCTTGCCTCCCTTCCCTGGAGAAGTGCTGACTGTAGATGCCTCAACTAGGGTGGTTACCCAACCAAACAACCAACCCTCCAGATGCCAAATGAAAGAAGAGAGGACATTTCTCTAATAATTAACCAGGTGCCTAGCCTCACCCACCCCCACCTCACACACACACACACCATAGGGCCCCTGTTTTTCCTTCATTAGACACATTTCTGGTAACTGTTATCTTGTAAAAAAAAAAAAAAAAAGTAAGAATTTTAAGCCCTCTTGAAATGTTCTCAATTTAGATCTAGAGCGGAACAGTGTGTGGGAGTAAAAAATTTTTTTTAAATCTATAAACCTTTTTCTGAATCTATGTTGCCGCTAACATCCCAGGCCATTGTCAAAAGATACATCAGTCTTAAGGAGAGTTCTCAGAAAAGCAAAGCAAAGAGCTTTTGTAAGAAATATTAAATGCAGCACTGGCTGGTGTGGCTCAGTGGATTGAGTAAGGGCCTGTGAACCAAGGGGTTGCCAGTTTGATTCCCAGTCAGGGCACATGACTAGGCTGTGGACCAGGTCCCCAATGAGGGGCATACAAGAGGCAACCACACTAGATGTTTCTCTCCCATTCTTTCTCCCTCCCCCTCCTTTCTAAAAGTAAATAAATAAAATATTTTTTAAAAAGAAATATTAAATGAAAAAAATGGCTTTTTTGATACTTTTAAACATAAGCAACTTTTTCAGCTGCTCTCAATACTTGTGCCTAGGATATTTTAGTAGCTAGAAAGAAAAACATTCAAGTAGTGAAAGCTGTAAGTTATGTGATTTTTAATATGAAACAGGAATTTTGGGGAAATACTACATTTTAAGATATTTCTGACAAAATGTACCTAAAACATGATTATTTGCAGATTGAGACAGTTACAAAATGATTTCATTAAATCATACTATGAAATTTTAGCAATAGATTATATTCAACTATTGTATTAGTTTTCTATTGCAGCTCTAACAAATTCCCACAAACTTAGTGGCTGAAAACAAGTTAAAATTATCATTTTATAATTATGGAAGTCAGAAGTCCTAACAAGATCTCACTGGGTTACAATCTAGGTGTCTCCTGAGTTCTCTCTGGAAACTCTAAGAGGAAATCCATTTCCTCTCCCCTTCCAGCTTCTAAAGAATTTTCATATTCCAGACTTGCCTAATTCCTTTTTCTCCAAAGCCAGCATCATGCTGCCATTTCTCTGGTTCTCTCTCTCTTCTGCCTCCTTTTTCCTCTTATAATGACTTTTGTGATTACATTTGGCCAATTGGGTAATCCACGATAATCTCCTCATCTCAAAATCAGATGGTTACAAATATAATTCTTTCTGAAACCTTAATCTCACAGATTCTGTCCTGCAGAATCCGTATGCTGTGGCCGATTTGTAAATAATTCACACGTGAAACCTGGGGAGAAAACATGGGGACTACTCGGCCCCCCCTCTGAGTCAGAGAGAGAGCCCCGACCCCTGACTAAACAGGCTTTTATTGTTTTTCTGGGTATATTACACCAGAGTGGTCTTCATTTACTATGTATAGGTTCGAATTAGGTGATAGACGACAAAGGAGGGTGCATCAAAGGAAGATTTTTGCAAATGTAAAGGCAAAAGAGATTGGGCTGGACTTGAGTTTATCACCAGCTTTCAGGAAGCCACTTTGAAGATATGCAATCAGCAGCTGTTTTTTTAATCCAAGGTAAGGGAGTTTCAGCAATAGCAAGTCTTATCTCTAGGAAAAATGTAGGTATGATTTGCCCATGGGGGAAAACCTGTCCACACACATGGGGCCTGCTTGCTGACCAGAGTTCCACTGAGGTTTTTAAACAGTGAGGGCTGAGCTACAATTCTCACGATGCATGGAACGGTTCCCTATACCTTAATTCCCATTTACCACGTCACCTAACATTCACAGGATCTGGAAATTAAGATGTAGACACTTTTAGGTAGCCATTAGTCTGCCTATCACAACTACTAAGTAACAGCTCCAATAAAATGCAGTTTTATGCTTAACAAAATTTATAATATTCTACTACTTTGATCAAGTATCTTCTAGTTTAAATTATAACTAAATATAGAAGTTCTTAGCACCGAGAGCCTGATAGACATAGGAAACAAGATTTTCATCAGTAAACATATTTTTTTCTGCAAAAAAGTATAACTGGGTGAGCAATAAATATTTTCAAGCATAAAATTTGGTGGGAAAAGTGGAATGAAAATTCAAGTCAAGGAGAAAAAGGAAGTATAAATTTTCCCAATGTTTAGGAAAGGTTAGGGTTAGGGTTAGTGTATATTTATAAATATCACTATGATATTTAAGTTCCATTGGAAAAATTTAAAAGTGTAACTTGCCCTGGCCAGGTGGTTGGAGCATCGTCCTATACACCAAACATTTGCAGTTTTGATCCCCGGTCAAGTCACATACCTGATTATGGATTCAATCCCCAGTCAGGGCACATATGGGAGGAAATCAATCAATATTTCTCTGTCACATAGATGTCTCTCTGCCCTCCCCTCCCCCCACACCGCCCCCTCTTCCTCTCTCTCTAGAATCAGGAAAACATATCTTTGGGTGAGGATTTAAAAAAAAGTGTGACTAACAGATTTACGTTAAAATGTTGATACAATTGACTTTCACAAATTAATGTTCAGCAAAAGAAACAAGGCTATGTGATTCCATTTATATGTATGTATGTGTATGTATTTATATAAAATTCAGGAACAAGCTAACTAGTCAATGGTGTAAGAAGTCCAGGAATGACTGGAAGGGAGTCCAGGGGCTCCTTGGAGTCTGATGATGCTTTGTTTTTTGATCTTGGGGATGATTACACAGGTGAGTTCACTTGGTAGAAACTCGTGAACTATACAATTATGCTTTTTCACTTTTCTGTATGTCAGTTACAATTTAGTAACATGATTATTATCAATGTCAATATAAGTATCTCCTGTACGAACTCATACCATCTGAACTCAGGAAACAAAGAGATTTGGGTTTTGGATAAATCCCTCATTCTCTGAACTCACTACTCACATCTAAAACTCAGATTTGGAGCCCGGCCTGGTGTGGCTCAGTGGGTTGGGTGTTATCCCACAAAGTGAAAAATCACCAGTTTAATTCCCAGCCAGTGTCCAGGGCTGGGTTGTGGGCCAGGTCCCCAGTTGGGGGCATGCAAGAGGCAACTAATCAATGTTTCTCTTCATTTCTTTCTCCTTTCCTTCCCCTCTCTCTAAAAATAAATACCTAAATGAAATTAAAAAACAAAACACAACTTGGATTTGTGTAGTGAGGGCACTTATATTTACTATTAATCATAAATCACATTCTTTGGAATAATTTAAACTTATGTATAAATATTTAAACTTATGGTGAATATTTTTAAAAACTGACTTTAAAATGTGCAATGAGAGAGGCAATTCTTTAAAAGTTCTTTCAGAGCAAAAATCTTTGAAGATATTCTTAATATATCTCTTTTGAAGTATATTCTTCAAGCAGACCAAAAGGTTAAAAAAACTAAGCAAACAAGAATACATAAGGTTTTAATTACCTAATTAATGAGATTTAAAAAATTAATTTGTATGTATCCTCAAAGCAGAAGATGTGCATTCTTTCAAACAGCCACTTGATATTTTGAAAAATGAGCTCTATAACAAACCACACAAAGCTCTATACATTTCCAAAAAATTAGTATAATATTGTTCCCATTTAATGACTATAATATAACTTTTAATCCCAATATATCATTGCCTGAAAATTTAAAAGCATATACCTGATATAAGGTTTATAAATGTTGAATCACTATGTTGTAAACTTGAAACTAATATAATATTGTATGTCAACTATAATTTAAAGTAAATTTTAAAAAATAAAAACATATCTGAATAGCTCTTGAGTTAAAGAGGACATCAAAATAGGAAGAAAATAGACTTCCGGCCAAGATGGAGACATAGATAGATACACTGTGCCTCCCTCATACAACCAAAAGAAGGAAAACAGTGTATTAAAAACAAAAACAAAAAACCCAGAACTGCCAGAAAATCGAATTGTATGAAAGTCCAACAACCGAGGAGTTAAAAAAGAAACATTCACTGAGACTGGTAGGAGGGGCAGAGATGGACAGCTTGGGCAGAAAGGATGCATGGCAAGGCAGCTGCTGGAGGGCCTGTGTGGGTGAAGCACTGGCTGGCAGACTGGGTGGTCCCACATTTGTGTGCAGATAACTGGGCAGAAAAACTGGGGTGCAAGACAGACCACACAACCCAGGGTTCCAGTGCAGTTAAATAAAGCCTCAAAACTTCTGACTAAAAAACCTGTGTGGGTTGCAGTGGCTGGAGAAACTCACAGAATCACAGGAGAGTTCACTGTAGAGACCCACAGGGTCCTAGAATGTGCACAAAACCAACCACCTGGGAATTAGCACTAGAACGGCCCAATTTGCTTTTAGGTAGGGGGAAGTGACTGAAAGCTGGCCAAGAGCCGAGCAAGCATCATTGTTCTCTCTCAGACCCCTCCTACAAATCACAAAGCATCACAAAGCAGTGATAGGTTGCCCTGCCATGGTGAATACCTAAGGCTCTGTCCCTTACTATGTAATAAGCACACCAAGACAAAAAATAAAATGACCCAAATGAAAGAACAGATCAAAGCTCCAGAAAAAATGCAACTAAGCGATGAAGAGATAGCCAACCTATCACATACACAGTTGAAAACACTGGTATTCAGGATGCTCACAGAAATGGTTGAGTATGGTCGCAAAATAGAGAAAGAAGTGAAGGCTATGAAAAGTGAAATAAAGAAAAATATACAGGGAGCCAACAGTAAAGGGAAGGAAACCGGGACTCAAATCAATGATTTGGAGCAGAACTAAAAAGTAAACATTCAACCAGAAAAGAATGAAGAAACTAAAATTCAAAAAAATGAGAGGCTTAGGAACTTCCGGGACAACTCTAAACATCTGAATTATAGGGGTGCCAGAAGAAGAGGAAGAACAAGAAATTGAAAAGTTATTGAATAAATAATGAAGGAGAACTTCCCCAATCTGGCAAAGCAAATAGACTTCCAGGAAGTCCAAGAAGCTCAGAGAGTCCCAAAGAAGTTGGACCCAAGGAAGCACACACCAAGGCACATCATAATTATATTACCCAAGATGAAAGACAAGGAGAGAATCTTAAAACCAGAAAGAGAAAAGCAGAGAGTTACCTACAGAGGAGTTCCCATAAGACTATCAGCTAATTTCTCAAAAGAAACCGTGCAGGAAAGAAGGGGCTGGAAAGAAGTATTCAAAGTCATGAAAGGCAAGGACCTACATCTAAGATTACTCTATCCAGCAAAGCTATCATTTGGAATGGAAGGGCAGTGGAACGAATCCTGTCCCTCAGAATTCGTATGCTATGGCAAGCGTGTAAATAAATTCACACAGAGTACATTGAACTAGAAGAGCCAGGACTACGCGACCCTCCTCTGAACTCAGAGAGAGGCCCTGAGCCGCTGCCCTAACAAGCTTTTATTGTTTTTCCTGGGTACATTACATCAGAATGGTCTTCATTAACTATGTGTAGATTCGCTTTAGGTGGTAGACAGCCAGGAAGGCACATCAAAATGATTATGCAAAGACAAGAGGTATGACTGAACTTGAAAGGATTAGCACTGGTCTAAGGAAGCTAGATATGTATTAGCATTTGTTTTTTTCTGATCCAGGGTGAAAGAGGTTTTTTTTTAGCAAGAGCAAGACTTAACTCTAGGAAAGATGCCATCCTGATTTACCCACTGGAAAGCCCGTTTTCATACACGTGAGGCCTGCTGGCCATCTCATGTTCCACTGGGGTTTCTTTTAAACGTGGAATGTTGGGCTACATTTCCCACGGTGAGTGGAACAGTTGTCCTACAAGGCAGATAAAGTGCTTCCCAGATAAGGTCAAGTTAAAGGAGTTCATCATCACCAACCCCTTATTACATGAAATGTTAAAGGGACTTATTCAACAAAAAGAAGATGATCAAAGCTATGCACAATAAAATATCAACAAACTCACAACTATCAACAACTGAACTTAAAAAAAATCAAAAACAAAAACAAAGCAAACAACTAGAACAGGAACAGAATCACAGAAATGGAGAACACATGGAGGGTTATCAGCAAGAAGAGGGAGGAGGGAGAATGGGCAAAAAGGTACACAAAATAAGAAGTAGGTACAAAATAGACAGGAGAAGATTAAGAATAGTATGGGAAATGCAGAAGCCAAATAACTTATACGTATAACCCATGGACATGAACTAAGGAATGGGAATGCTGGTGGGAGAGGGGGTGCAGGATGGAGGGGAATAAATGTGAGAAAAAAATTGAACTGTAATAGCATAATCAATAAAATATATATATATATTTTTAAAAACCTTGATATCAGATTTCTGGCCTCCATAACCACAAGAGAATAAGTGTCTATTGTTTTCAAGTCAACCAGCTTGCAGTACATTTTCTACGATGTATTCTCAATCAGCTCTAGGAAACTGATACAAAGATGGAAGGTAAGAGCAGAAGAAATCCTCCTAAATATGTGACTTCTATGGTGCCTGATAGGTACATTGGGGGCACTCATTACATATGTTTGAATTAATAGAGTAGAATGAGAGTTACTTCAATGTACACATGGTGCTGAGAACAACAGCAGGAGAGAAAATAAAGTGGGAACCGATGTCATATATATTTTCTTCTTTCCCTGTTGACTAGCTCAGTGCCTTGCAGAAAATAGGTGATCAACAAATGTGTTGATTAACTGATTAATTCATTTCCATCACCATTTAACATCTATTTATGGACTCTGGGTTCACAGTTCTTCAGTGAATTTTTTTTTTTAATTGGAACAGTGATTGGTCTCTGAAAGAGCAACAGAGTTATCTCATCACTGACAGGTTTTGTTTGTGTTTGTTTTGTTTTTAAGATTTTACTTATTTTTAGAGAAAGAGAAAGGGAGGGAGACTGGGAGAGAAACATCGATGTGTGAGAGATACATTGATTGGCTGCCTCTCACATGCCCCCAGCTGGGGACCTGGTTCACAATCCAGACATGTGCCCTGGCTGGGAATCAAGCCAGTGACCTTTAGGTTCACAGGCTGGCACTCAGTCCACTGAGCCACACCAGCTAGGGCTGTTTGCTTTGTTTTTTATCTCCTCCTGATGAGCAAAAAAGTGAGGGGGCAGGAATAAAGAAAACGAAGGCAAAGAGGAAGGCCCTGGCCAGGTGGGTCAGTGGGTTGTAGCATTGTACTGTGTGCCAAAAAGTTGCAGGTTCAATCCCTCATTGGAGCATGCACGGGAAGCTACTGATTGATGTTTCTCTCTCACATCTCTCTCTCTCATCAATAAACATATCATCCTCGGGAAAGGATTTAAAAAGGAAAGAGAAGTGGAAAGGACGGAAAAGGAGCAGAATGAGAAGTTGTTTCAGCTGTGAATGCGTGGTTGTGAATTCATGCACGTGAATGAGTATAGCTTCTGCATGGTTCATCAGCAGAGAAAATTTCACTCATTGTTGGGAACAGCCCTGCCTGGTTTCAGAAGCTGTAACCCCCCCATGGCTAAGGCTGAGTGAGAGACCTTGGGACCCTAAGCCACTGAGGAAACAAAGCTTATCTCCCTGGCAGGGATGCCGCCTCTGCTCCCTTTACCTCACCCTGCTTGGCCCTGAGCGCATGGCTGGTTAGCCAATGACGGGTAAGATTCCTCAAGAGAGGAGCTCTGGCTGGTGTGGCTCAGTGGCTTAAGCGCTAGCCTGCGAACTGAAAGGTTGCCAGTTTGATTCCCAGTTAGGGCACATTCCTGGGTTAGGGGCATGCGAGAGACAACCAGCTGATGCTTCTCTTGTACACTGATGTTTCTCTACCTTTCTTTCTCCCTCCCTTCTCCTCTCTCTAAAAATAAATACATAAAATCTTAAAAAAAAAAAAAGATTCCTCAAGGGAGGAATGACCTAAGACAGGCATAGTCAGCTCCTGCAGAAGTCCAGCTTACTGCAACCTCTTAGGGGGGTTCCGAAGGAGGGCTACGGTAAGGCAGAATGAAGGGAGTCTGACACTCTTTTTCTTTTTGTGCCTTAGGCCAGTTTATTGAACCTGAGAGACCAGCTTTCTTGCCAGTCTCTCGGCCTAAAAACTGACTGACTCTCTGAATAAAGAAACGATCTCTATTTTAAAGACAAGGCATTTTTTTACAACAGTAGTGATGAAAAGCAGACACACATCTTTCACAATTAGTAAAGAACAGCTGCAAGTCACAAATCACCAAGAAATAACACGTAGAGCAATTAAAAAGACTATAAATTCTACTCATGTTAAACAAATGGGTATTCTGATAAGGAATCATCATCAAACAGCTAGAAATAATATCAGTACTAACTATTTTAAGCACTAATAATTGGCTAGACATATATTTTTTTTCCTTAGGTCCTAGATAACTCTAAATTAGTAATTAGAAATATATGTAGAGGTAACTCTTTGTGCTTAGGAAATTTGAGAGATGTCATCTAATTCAAGGTACTTCTAACCCAATTAGCTGTTCTTTGAAGTATAAACATTTGCCAGTGTCCTTAGAATCCTAAGCAACAGATGGTCCTTATCTACAACTTTCTGAAGTATAAATCCTAATTAACGTTTATGGCTATTCACTAAATTTCCTAGCTATTAAAATCTTTCCCTATATCTCTGGTCTAAAGAAGAACGATACATTGCTGAATTTCAGGGAGAATGGTTTAAAATATTTTTAGTAATGACTTCTCCCAGGCCTCTCTCATCAATTAACAGACTGCTTTGCTTTTTGCATTGAGGCAGCTTGGCTTGCGAAATGGCTAATCTTCTCCTTAACCCTTTCATGTATGGGAATTGCCAGGATGATCCAACTTCCAACATTTTACAAGCCATTAGAATTGTTCTAACTCTCAGGAGTGCTAAAGCAAGCCGGCACAGAGTGAGACTTGTGGGTGGACTGCCCATGGTCGCCTTCTGCTATGCAGCCCTTTCATATGTGGGGAATAGGCTAGCAGTTAGAAGCCTTTTGTTTTTAGAGGTTAAATGAGCATTGCCACATCTACATCATGCAAGCCATAAGCTAGACTTGGGGAGAACTCCCCCTGGTCGCCTGCTGCCGTGCAGCGGCGTCCTGCCCATATCAGACTCTGCCAAGAAATGGGTGGGGCTTGGTCCTCCACAAATCAGTGCTCATGGATCTGGTGTAGGATGGCTCCCAACAAGCTCCCAGGGAAGGACTTGGAGGCCTTTAGAAAAAGGGGGTGATGGACCCTCACCCCTCACCCCTCAGCTTTGACATAGCCTGAGTCCTCATTCTGTCTGTGAGAAGTCTCCTAATATCTTGGCTGACTTATTTCCCCTACCTGACTTAGGCCTGAAACAATGCCTTAAGCCTGAAACAAAGCTGGAAGTGGGTACAGCCCTGTGCTGAAAAGAGCAGTTCCCCGGACTATGAGAAAGAATGCATAAAATCCTGTGAAACCTACTTTGCTAATACCCTCAATTTAAATGATAAGGGTCCAAGCATGAAATGAGTTTGTTTCCCAAAGTTGTATGGCCCTTTAGCTATGTGACCGTGACTCAAAATAAGCCCTCAGAGTTCTTTGAATGTTAACTATCGTTTGATCATTACTGCCTGACTATGAATGATGAGCTTTATTTATATGTCCTGTATTCCTATGCAAATTAAACCCAATAAAAGCCCATTGAGGAACAGCCATTGAGGTTCTGGTCCTTCTCCTTTGGGAAATCCACCACCTTTCTTCCTCAAGCAGATCACATCTTGGTAGACTTATTCTCATCCATAATGCCACAGACACTGTGGGCTGGAGTCTGAATCAACTCATCACTTCTCTCTTTTGAGAGAGAACTGACTTTATTTGGAAGAATGCCTTGGTTAAGTTCATGACCACTGAGAACATAGCTCAGCAGACATAATATTTTCAGGGTGGGGAATGATATTTCAAATGAGACCAGAGGAAGACTTTGACTAGTTTGCCTCCTGAAAGAGAAATGATGATGGTGGCAGGGAGAACTAGAGGTGGGGAAAGGATGGCTAAGGAGCCAGCAGAGGAGGGCGATGTTGGGATGAGATGAAGGATAAACCCAGTGGTGGGCAGCTGTTTCAGGTGTATATTGCTCTCTAACAGTCTACCTTAAGTTTGGACTCACCTGGGTGTTTCTTTTGCTCCACACAGTATGAACTGGGTCTGAAGACATCTTGGAGCTCAATTGAAATCTCCTTAGCTAAATCCCTAAGTTCAATAGATACACTGTATTTTGCTGTGATAATGCATTCCATGTATAATGCACATCCACGTTTTTGTCCCAAACCCTCAGGAAAAAAATCTTTCATTTTAATTCAGTTTTTTATTTATTTATATTTAGAAACAAAACAGATTATAATATTCCAGGGTATTATTTTGCATGCACATATCATTCCTTTCTAAAGTTACACTTTTAATACATAAGCATAGATAAAAGAATTACAAACATTTACAAAGACGTAGAATTAGCACTAGCCATGTATAATGTGCATCCTCATTTTTCCCTCAAAAATTTGGGCAAAAACGTGCACATTACACATGGCAAAATATGGTATTTCCCATTTCCATATTATCATGTGCAGCTGGAACTACAAACAGCCGAGTACTCAACTGGACTAGAATGTTTAAGATGGCTCCCTGCCATGGCTGACAGTGGGTGCTGGCAGTTGGCTGGGAGTTTGGGTGGGTACAAGTCTTCTGGATCTTCTCACATCACGGTGGCCAAGTTCAAGAGGGGATATCCCAAGGACAAGCATTCTAAGACAATGGAAGTAGAAATTGCCAGTCATCAAAGAAACTGACACCAGTTAATTTCCACTGCATTCTATTAGTTGAGTGGTCATCAGGCCAGCCCAGAATCAAAGGGATGGAAATTAACTCCATCTTAGTAGGGAGAATGGTAAACAATAGATTGGCATCTTTAATTAACCAAAGGCTAATGGAGATGTTAAAACTGGGAATGTCTTCTGTGCCTACTTTTGCTTTGCTTCAATATAAATTTATCTCCTATCTCTTTTGGGAATGTACATTGTTTAATAAAGTTTTGTGTGAGTGAATTTTTTTGAAAATTCAAACAAATATTAACTTTTACCTCTAGATTAATATGAAACAAAATAGACATAGCAGGAGTAGATGCAGAAAAACAGAGACAAAAAAGACCATGAAAACACATGTCCTTCATAATTCAGTGGAAGTCAATATGATCTCTAACACTGGTAAATAAAGACATATATACATGAAACAGTATTATCTGAAGTTTCAGAAATAGTCATTGTGGATAATAAAAACAGCAATATTTAAAATAGAGGATTTTAGAGAATATAACTGAACACTGGGGTGGTAGAGAAAACATAAATTCTAATTTTTAAAATATTTTACTTGTAATATTTATAAGACAAAATTAAACTCTTTTTGCCTAGAAGATTGGCAAATATTAAATATACTTGTAACAGGGCAGCATGGGGTTTGGTGGTTGTTGCCATGGATATGCATAACACAAAGATTTGGGGGGAAGAAAATAGATTTTCATTAACAGGGTTCCCAATCTGAGGGGGCTGGGAGCATTCCTGCTCTGAGCCAACCAAGTCAACCTCTCCACAAAGCATAGAAAACCAGCCCTCCTCAGGAAGATAAAGTCCAAATAATCCACGCCCAGCAGTTCCCCATCATTGTTTATCTGTAACCCAAGGTTGTTGCTTGAAAGGGCCTCTGTCTATGGCTCCAGGCTCTTTCTCTCTGGTGCCAGAGTTTCTATTGCCTGGCAGCAGCACTCTCTCTCTCAGGGTCTGGGGTGTGCTGCCAGATCACTGCAGATGGCCATGCAGGGGTAGCTCCATCCATAAGGAACTTCCCAGCTCATATTGCCATGTACTGCTCTCAGAGTGACAGAGTAGAAGCAGTCTAGGACCCATGTGCTGTGCTGCACTGGGTTGTAGTGTCCCAACGGCTGGAGCCCAGCAAGGCATGCATCCCAGTGTGGGACTCTGCCTCCTGGGTCCCAACTGTCTCCTGGAGCTGGCTTCTAACTGTGCAAGGCCAAAGCCCTGAACAGTCCTGGCATCTGCTGCTCCCACCTTTGCAGGACAAAGCAAGAGCCCAAGAAGCCAAAAGTCCAAGCAGCCAAGAAGCCAAGAGACCAAGAGAATGAGCTTCTGTCTGCCTTTTGTTTAAAAGTCCTTTCCCAAAATCTCATGCACTGCAGAAACTAGTAGGAGTATCCAGCTTTCCAACCAATGGGGGCCAGCGTTGGCCATATTTGCCTTTGTCCCTCGTCTGGCTGTCAAGTTTAGCAAAAGGGCAAAGTCTGGAACCACACAAGCTCCGTGTAAGCACCCTTCTGCTTTTTCTGCCTCAGGCAATCTCCCTCCTCAGGTGGCCCCTCCTTTCACCTGGAGGTCAAGCTGCTTTTAATCTTCAATTCCAATTTGGGATTTTCTCCCTGACCCCCACCTTCCAAAATTTGGCCTGACCACTCTGTTGTGTACTGACAAAATCTATTTGGGCAAGGTATCGAGAAATATGCTTTTGCAAAGTGTTGTAAGAAACATAAATGACTGTAAACCTTTCTAGAAATATTTTTGCAAAATATCTGCACATTGTTACTAGCAATCTCACTTCAAGACATTTACCTTAAGATGATAATTACAAAAATGTAAAAAAATGTAAGCACAAAGATGTTCAGCATTGTTTATAGTGATGAAAAATTAGAAGCAGCCCTGGCTGGTGTAGCTCAGTGGATTGAGCGCGGGCTGGGAACCAGAGGGTCCCAGTTCGATTCCCAGTCAGAGCACATGCCTGGGTTGCAGGCCAGGTCCCCAGTGAGGGCCATGTGAGAGGCAACCATACATTACTGTTTCTCTCCCTCTCTGTCTCCCTCCCTTCCCCTCTCTCTGAAATAAATAAATAAAATCTTAAAAAAAAAAGAAAAATTAGAAGCAACCTAATGGCCCTAAACTGTGGTACAGACAATGTGATAATCTCCAATGATCATAAGTGATTTCTATATCTCGATTTATGGAGATGGAAAGGTGTCCATGACAAATCATTGAAGAACATATATAGTACATATTTATGTTGTTAAAGAACAAAAATTAGGCTGAGTGAATTTAAAGATATAATTGGCTTTATTAAATGATTCATGAATTGGACAGCATCTCATCTAGCAAATAGAAGGAAGCTCTGAGGAGCAGTTCAAAATAGAAAGTTTTTATAGGCAGAAAATTTGTGGGACAAATAAGTTAAAAGAGTAGATGTCTTAGGCTAATTCACTTTCCTTTATGGGAAGGCAGGGAATCTTATAGGCAGATCACCTTATTAGTATTGATCAGGAAATTCCAGAATGATGGGTTTAAAATTCTGCTCCCTGGGAGAGACTGAAACAGAAATTAAGTTAGATAACAAGTTGTGGTGGGGTTTACCGTAAGTGACTCCATTTTTGGTCTGTTTTTTTTTTTTTCTTTTTAACAATAGAAAGCTGTATGTCTATACTTAGATGTGTCTATATGAATCAGTGTGGTCATCATTGTGAGGTAGAATTTTTAGTGTTTTCTCTCTTTATTTTCTGCTTTATAATAAGCTGCACTTTAAATATATAGTATGTAGCATTTTAAAATATAAAGCTAATTTTGAAAAGTTACCAAAACAACAATAATAACAGCATTTGCAAGAGCTCAAGCTTATATCTAGGCCTTTTGTATCAACTACTTGGGAATGATGATAGCATCTCTGCATTTTATTAAACAAATACCATGAGGAATAACACAGGGTGCACTATGACAAATGCCAAGAGAAAATAAACAGAATGTGTGTCATCATGTTTTAAATGAGATTATTGTCTCTGGAATATTTTGCAGAAATAAGAATTACACAATGCTAGGCAAAAAAAAAAAAAAAAAAACCCAGAGTTTTCATATAAAGAAGAGAAAAAGGAAAGATTCATTTTGTAACAGGGTGCAGCCAGGGGGACCCCAAATAGGGATTTGTAATGGGGTCCACAACTCAGGGTGTCCAGGAAATATTAAAAAAATGTGGAATGTCCTCACCCCCACAGAGGTGAACTCAGGGATGGGACACTTGGAGCAGGGCTATTGAGAGTTGTTTTGCATAGCAACAGCTTTGCAACTACCTCTGGCATGGTTATTTAACATATCTACAACTTTTAACTGGTTTCATGGATATGTTAAATAGCTATGACCCTGTTTGAGCCAGGGGGATGGGAGTGACTTCCACCTAGGCTGTAACTGGGAGGCAACTCCTCCTGGTTATAGCACCTGTATGAGAACTTGGAGATGATTGGCTCCACGCCATGGTGCCATGCCTGCCCAGACTTACTATGGCAGCCAAGAAGGGCTGGAAAAATATGGGAATGCTGGCAGGTGTAACTGATTGTGGGAGGAGTCAGAAATGGGACTGCAGAGGAAGATTGGCGCTGGGATTTAAACCCAAGTGTGGCAGCCATGCTGGATGGTTGGGGTGCTCCCCTTTGCCATGTGGCTTAGGGAGCAGGAGAGACCTTGCTTGGAAGAAAAAGGGGTGAAAAGACTCTTGCTGGTGGGCCATGAGAAGGTGCCACAAGGTTTTGGATTAACTGGAGATCGTGGCAGTGACACAGCTAATGGTGCTGGGAACCGAGGGGCTACCTGAGCCATGGACTTCTGTTTCTTTTCCTGAGATATGGTACTCTGGACTGGGCAGAGGGAGAAGGAAGGACTGTGTGCATTTGTGGGTATTCTAAAGGATTTTAGTATTTTAATGGACATTAAGCCATCACTCTAAGTCTGTATCACTTTTTAAATAAATTATTCCTTTCCTTTTCACCAATTTCTGGCATTGAGAGATCTCTTTTCCTGGCACTGGGCAAGGTGAACCTAGTACAGGGGGGACCCCTGGAGCACAAGGGGGAGTCCATTTGGTAATAGTATATTGTTCACCACCACCCCCCACCCTGGGTCTGTTCTGTAACAATTTACCTGGGAATGACTTCTAGTAAGAAGAAAATCAGGCAAAAATATCACTAAATGCCTTGTAATTTGCTGGGGGCCAGCCTGCGGCCAATCCGTGGCATGGCCAGGACAGCTGGGATGCATCTGCACTGTAGAAGCGACCATTGGCAGTTCTCCTATATATCTCCCTTTACATGTTTGCTTTTGTTGAATAATTGGTAGTGGGATTCTTAGATATTGGCACTTTGCTACTAAAATTTGGCACAATTTCTTATGATGTTGCTAGAATGACTTATTGACCACAAAAGCCCCTAACCTACCTGGCTATTTTTCCCCACATGAAAGGGTTAAGGAGAAGAATGAACTTTTGGCAGGCTAGCTACCAGAACACTGAAGAAGGTCGTTGCCCCTAGTAACACCTCCTGAACAATTAACACTTGTAAGCTTAAGGTTTATTTAGAGCCACACACCCTCCCCAAGATAGATATGTATGTCCTTGACTAAGAAACTGTCTAGCTTGGACTATCTGACTCTGAAAGCAGCCATTTGTTCTCATGAGTGAAATCTGAAATGTTCTGTATTTTTTCTAAATTGTTCACATGTTAGTTTTTTTCTGCCTTGATGAATTGTAACTTGCATCTATTTCTCACACTGATGGAAAATCCCTCCTTATAAAAATAAAGAGAACTTCTTTGTCGGTGTCAGTCTGGGCCTGAGAGGCCAGGCTGGCCTCCAGCACTCCAGAGAGAGGGTGTTGGATCCATTCCCTTTTGCCTCTATCCGTCCATCCTTCGGGGATCCAGAGACCCACAGAGGCTGGCTCTCAGCAGTCATTGGTTAAGCCATTTTATCAACTCATAAGAAAGCTGATATCATTATCACTTTTATTTTTCTAATTTCTTGCTTGAGCTCTTACCTTCCCTATTTATCATATACTTCATTTATCTCCTTCTGGAAAGCTTCCTTATACCTGCCAAGAATTTAAAGTACAATTGCTCAGCCCCAAAGGACCAAGCAGAGGAAATATGAGTTTTGCAGATCAAGGCCGAGCATCATCTCTTTGGGGCTGCCACCATGCCCAGTTGTGGCAGTGATTTCCACACGTGTGTAAACACGCAGTCCTGAGAATTTACACGTTTTGAGCACAGCTCCGTGTGATTCCTGTGTGAGCAAGTGTGGATCATGTCTGTGGGATGGGAATTCTCTAATAGGAATTTGGCAAAGATGTATCTT
>PVJI01010637.1:0-59367 GCA_004026765.1 Micronycteris hirsuta | reverse complement strand
TTGGTTCCCTGTAAATCTTCCTCCATTATCTTTATCGTATTCTTCATTTGTTCAACTATTTCTTCCAGTTTTGTGAGCATCCTGATTACCAGTGTTTTAAACTGGGCATCTGTTAATTTGGCTATCTCTTCATCCGTTAGTTGTAATTTGCTCTGATCTTTCATTTTGGCTATTTTCATTCTTTTTTATCTCGGCGCACCTGTCGGAGTCTTAGGTGTTTGTCGGTGCCTGGCAACCTGGGTCGCTTTTTTGTGACGTTTCCTCTGGGGGTGGGGCCTGGGAGGGAGCAATGGCGTCTGCCATTCACCACTGCTCCCTATCACCCTCTACTCCCCAGTTCCCCACTGCCTTTTCCGCCAGTCTCGGCCCTGCTGGTTCCCACTGGCCTCTCGGGTTACACCGCCGGCCTGCGAGGTTCACCTGTTGCTTGGGGTCGTGTTTTGTTTAGGCGCTCCCGCGGTGAGTTCCTCCGGGCAAACTGCCTCTCACTCCGCTCTTCCGCTTGGTTCTGCCCCGCTTACTGGCCTGGATGTACGTCCTCTCCAACTTCCTGGGTGTCAGACTTCCCTTCAGTTCGATTCTGTCCGTTCTGGTTGTTTATTTTTCGCTATTGAGTTCGTTGTTTAAACTCTCTGGTTGTGAGCGGTGGCTCAGTGTGTCCACCTACGCCGCCATCTTGGCAGAAGTCCGCAAAGTATACATTGTTTTAAAATGCACATGGATCATTTCCAAAGATAGATGACATGGTAGGACACAAAACAAGCCTTAACTAATCCAGGGAAATTGAAATAATGTCAAGTATCTTCTCAGATCACAATGGCTTGAAACTCCAAATCAATGTCAAGGAAAAAACTCAAAAACATTCAAATACATGGAGGCTGAATAACATGTTATTAAATAATGAATTGGTTAACAATGAGATCAAGAAAGAAATCAAAAAGTATCTGGAAGCAAATGAAAATGAATATACAATCCAAAACCTATGGGACACAGCAAAGGCAATCCTAAGAGGGAAGATCATAGCAATACAGGCCTATCTAAAGAAGATAGAAACATTTCAAGTAACCTAACTCTATATCTAAAAGAACTAGGGGATCAACAACTAAGTCAAAGAACATGTGTGAATGACTCATGGACATGGACAACAGAGAAAGAACTGACTGTAGGCAAGAGGGGTGGGCGCGGTGGGGAGGTGCAAAAGGGGAAAAATTGGGACAACTGTAATAAACGATAAAAAATAAACTCTATAAATATTAAAAAAGAAAAATATCCCATTCTTCTTATTTACTCATTTAACAACTATTTGTTGAACACCCACAACATCCTCGGCACTATTGTTGATGCTCGGGATTTATCAACGAAAAAGACAGATAAAGATTTCTACCTGCATGGGGCTTGGATTCTAGCAAGGAGAGAGAGAGGTGAAGGATAAATATAAGTTGGTAAGCTAATATGTTAGAAGTTAATAAGTACCTTGGGGGCGGGGAAAGAAAATGCATACCAGAGTGAGATCCAGTCTGCCAGACTTGTGAGTGTGAAATCCTCATACCCAAACACTCAAGTGTATATATTTTCCCATCACATTAACATTTTAATGAAACAATTAGTGCAAAAGAGATCCTGTGTTATGAATGCAAGATTTATAGTACTCTCTGGCCCAAGGTTTATTCCAGAATAAGCATTCCTTTGAATTGCCAATTTCTCTGGAATCTCTTTGAGATAATTTCCATTGATTTCTTCATAACTTAAATAGTCATGAGAACAGTTCACTTCAAAAATAAGAGGACATTTTTTTACTTTTACTTTCCTGTGAACATTTTTTCAGGTAAAACAGTTGAGTTAAAATTTCACCACCATTTATTTCTCTGTTCAAGAAACCAGAAAATTATAAGATACTATCCAGTGCAAGTTTATAAGGGAAAGATTAACCTTGTACTGGAAATATGATTATAATTTATAAACATGATTTATGAGTATAAATCTGATTTCTGATTATGATTTATTTTACAACACATTCATTAATTAGGGAAAATTGAGAATGGTCAATAGATCAAGTTTAATGTCTTAATTTTTAACAGCACTCAGTAATATTCTGTAGAAAAACTGAGTAGACTTTAAAATGGCTCAGGCATAGCTCTCTCCCTGCTTCAAGGTTAGTACTTATTCACTGACCCAAAACAGCTAAGAACAGCTGTGTGTGAAGGCTCCCAGGGTATGGTATCTGTCCTAAGTCAGCTTTAGTAGCTTCAGTTACCAGAGAAGAGGCCCATTCTCTTTGAGAAGAAGCTGTTGTGACTAAAAGTGAGAATTCAGTGGAATGTTCATACAGTAAACTTCAGGCCAGAGGGCACCTGACTCCCAACATCATGTGTCTGCAGAGGAAAAACAAACCAGGCCCCAGGATTCCTGCTCTCCACAGCCCAGAGCAGCCGCATGGCTCCAAGGGAGCTTCAGCACCAGCGATTTAAGAGGAAAAAAAAAAAATTTTTTAAAGTTTTCACAACACATGAAAAGATGATAGTCTTATAAAATTTCTATTAAAATTATTGAAATGTAATAATGGAAACATTGGGGAGAACAAAAAAATATTAGAATACACAGAACATAAGAAAAAAACTAGAAGCCGGACCATCTCCACAAATAACCAGCTGAAATTGTGACCTCCTCCCCATTTGGTGCACCCACAGCTCATCCCACTCCCTCCAGGTCTTTATGCTTGTTTGCTTAGTTTTAACTTGGCCCTCTTTTACACCTCTAACCAAGGATAGTGAAACCTGACTGCAACGAGAGTGAACAGGCCATCAGGAAAGCAGAAGACACGGAAGTGTAACGGGGCAGAAAGTTTTGTGTAGCTAGCAAATTTAGGGTGTGCCTGTGAGAGCGGTTAACAAAATGACATCATTCTTAGATCTTGGTCATAGGACACTCACATGTTCATCACTCTCCTGTCACTTTTAACTTCACAGTAAGTGAGTGTGAGGTTAACTTGTCAACTCAAGTTAAAAATTTAAGTGCTTCTGTCAAAATCATGAATTTTAATGATCTTCATGTTCATTTTAAGAATTCCTTTAAAAATACATGATACAAATGCTGTCAAGGATGCGGAGAAAGGGGAACCCTTTTGCTCTGCTGATGGGAATGCAGATTGGTACAGCCACTGTGGAAAGTAGTATGGAGTTACCTAAAAAAAAAAAAAATTAAAAATGGAACTCTCTTTTGACCCAGTAATTCCACTTCTGGGAATTCATCTGAAGAAACCCGAAACACGAATTTGAAAGAATATAAGCACTCCTATGTTCATTGTCGTGTTATTTATAATAGCCAAGATTTGGAAGCAGCCCAAGTATCCATCAGTAGATGAGTAGATAAAACTATGGCATATTTACACAGAATATTACCTGAATACTACAGAATACAATTTACCCTTTGTAACAGCATGGATGGACCTGGAGAACATTGTGCTAAATGAAACAAGCCAGTCAGAAAAAGGCAAATACCATATGACTTCACTCATATGTGGAATTTAATGAACAAACTGAACTAACAAGCAAAATAGAGACAGACTCTCAGGTGGGGGGGTGCAGGGTAGAGGGATTGAGCAAAAAAAAAAGGACTTATGGACAAGGACAACAGTGTGAGGGGAGGGTGTGGGTGGAGGTGGAAGAAGGTATAAGGAGGACAAATGATAATGGGCAAAATACAATAAAATTTTTTATATATAAATATAAAAATAAAAATTTTATATGTATAAATATGTAAAAAATCATATATATATATACATATATATATATATATGATGCACACTTGGCTGAGTGGCAAAAGAATTCCTTGTCTTGCCCACAAAGTACAAAAAGTTTAAGATCTATCTAATCCTCTACATTCTGTGTCCAGTTAAGCCGGATTTCCAGATGTACAAATTCAGTTCTCTAGAATTAATGGTACAGGGCAGGAAACTTAGGATGGAAACATGACTAGAAGGTGGTTGGGTGGAAGAAGATAAGAGAAATGTGGTACTCTCCTTTTCCACCTCCCCAAGCTAGAGAAGGCTACTAAGAGAAGGTGGCACAGATGTAGCCCAGACACAGGCTCCTTGTAGCTTTGGGTGTCACCACAAATGGAGTGAATAGGACCTCTCTCATGGTTTCCATGGAAGTTTGTACCTCTACAGCGTACTTCTCTTTTACCTCATAGTTAGTTCTCCTTGTTTCTTCTACTAAACTGTAATCAGCTTAAACTGAAGGATAATATTAAGTTATCTCTATAATAACTCTTGCCGTCAACACAGTGCTTTGCACAGGAAGACAGTAAATACAATTTTGAATAAAAATGCTTGTTTATACGACCCTGACCCAAGTAGACCTCCAATCAAATGCTCCCATACTGCTTTTAAAAGGCTGATGCTAATCTTCTGCAGCATAGATAAAATCCCAGTTGTTTTATTAGTAAAAAATATATTTAGCACCTTGCCCTGGTATCATCATAAGATACCAAACAAATGGCACTTGAATGTTATAAAATTCCATGAAGTGTATAAGACTCCCCTGGCCTAAGTATATGATCTGTGTAGGTCATTCTACAATTGTATTGATTACCAGTAGTATCCTAAAGGTATTCTTCTCAAATGTGCACACATACCCATTCTAATTTTAAAAGACTTACACATAAAGAGACATAAGCAAGTTTTATGTTTAACCAGTCACTTAACTGAAGACAAACTTAAAATACAACTACTAGAATTAAATGATTTATGCTTTGACTGTATGTAAACAGAATCTTAGCCCCTAGAATGAACTGCTTTAGGTGTATAAAGGCATATACTCTCTTATGTTGAACAGGCCTTCCTACTTTACCCAGTATCAAGAGAATGCTTAAATGACAATCCAAAGTTTCTAGCTTTTAAGGGGTACTGAGGAACTAAATTAAAAAATATACTTTCTTTTAAAAATAATTTTGCTAGAAGATTTGCTACTTCCAGTATCCTCTTGCCAATTTCTGGCCCTATCTTTTCATTAATCAATGAAGAATTGAAAGGGTTTCTAGTGTACTGTTGGTGGGAATGTAGACTGGTGAAGCCACTGTGGAAAACAGTATGGAACTTCCTCAGAAAAATAAAAATGGAACTGCCTTTTGACCCAGCAATTCCACTGCTGGGATTATACCCTAAGAACCCTGAAACACCAATCCAAAAGAATCTATGCACCCCAATGTTCATAGCAGCACAATTTACAATAGCCAAGTGCTGGAAGCAACCCAAGTGCCCATCAGCAAATGAGTAGATCAAGAAACTATGGTACATTTACACAATGGAATTATACTCAGCAGAAAGAAAGAAGGAGCTTATACCCTTTGCAAAAGCGTGGATGGAACTGGAGAGCATTATGCTAAGTGAAATAAGCCAGGTGGTGAGGGACAAATACCATATGATCTCACCTTTAACTGGAACATAATCAACAAAAGAAAAAAGCAAGAAAAACACAACCAGAGACATTGAAATTAAGAACAACCTAACAATAGCCAGAGGGGAGGTGGGAGGGGACTGTGGGGAGAAGGGTTTTCAGGAACCACTATAGAGGACACATGGACAGAACCAAGGAGGAGGGTGGAAGCAGGGAAGGGAGGTAGGTTTGGAGGGGGTGGGGGAAGGGGAGGGGAGAGGATTCAGACAACTAGAATTGAACAACAATAAAGTAATTTAAAAAATAAGTAAAAAAAAAAAAAAGAATTGAAAGCATTTTGGTAAATGTAATCTACCAGGAAAACAGTGAGTTTATAAATTAGTTCAATAGAATTTTTTTTTTTTTTAGTGGGGGAGAGAGAAAATGTGAAGAAGCAGTGTGGTAATCATTGCTTTCAGAAACCAGTAACAAGTTGCTACTTGTTATGGCTCTTATAAAGTGGAGAATGGGAAGACATTTTAATACACAGCTGGCACAAAGATAGATGTTTTTCAAAAATCAAAAAAATCAAAATCACCAGGCAGGCACGTCTTCAGGAGAAGCAGCATTAAGAAGAGGGTCTCTTCAGGATCACTGTCAGATACAGTCTTATTTAATATTTACATTTGCAGATGACCATAGTAAACATCTCTGGACACTGAAATATCAAACCGATGAGGAGAGTGCTGTAAAGGCTGTAGGGACTGACAGAAATATTCCAGGGAAGGCCAAGCTAAAGTGTATAGCACTATATTTGAGAAAAGGGACTCCAACTATAGGGCCCATCATTAATCATAACCCAGGACAGGGGGCTTATTTCTACGGTTTCCGACACGTGAACCCCACACAGAACAGGGGTCATAGAAGTCATGGAGGAGACAGGTGTGGAAGGAAAAGAACAAGAACTGTCACGCGGCACCTGGCTTGTGCCTCGTACAAAGCTTTCAGAAAGAACTATTCCATAAGCAGTCATAGAATGATAGGCTTTTCCTCTAAAGTGTAACCGTTGAAAAAATTTTGAACTACAAAAGTTTTAGGTACACATATAGATGTTGGTAGCCTCATAACATGTTACGGGAATCCATGTTACGGCTCTTCTACTTGTTTCCTGAGACTAATAGCAAGGACACTGACCGCGCCTCCCACCGCAGTCCTTCGGTGTGTCTGCCAGAGTCAGAGCCCAGACCTAGATGGAAATGCTTTGTTTCGTTAATCCAAATCCCTGGAAACACACAAAGGGATGTTTAAAGGTTGTACCTCTTCTTCAGTTAATTGCCTGTAAAAGTTTAAAAATATAAATGCTGATGTTTGAGATGGAAGACCTTGATTTCTCCCTATATACATTTTGTGTATTTAAAAATGTAGTAAGAAGACAATTTCCCCTTAGAGTCATCTTTCTTCTGTCCAATAAAGTGGAAAGGCGGCTCGCCTGTTTGGGAGCCCAGTGTGCGTCCCTGCTGTCTCATGGTTATTTAATTATGCAGTGATTCATCAAGTTCTCATTTAGTCAGAGGATTACAAAAATGAAATCAACAGTGAGGAGAAGTTATACCAAGGACAGGATTTAGAAAGTTATATTGCTGTTTTTGCAGCTGGGCCCTAAGCCTAGCCTTCTGGATGCCGGTCAGGAATCATTCACCAGTGAGAATGATGAATTTTCAAGATGTGGTGATGGAACATTGGAATGCACTCAGTTTACCTCCGCCTGCTGGCATTCTCCTGTGTCTGCTTGTTGTTTTTTTCTTTAATGACAGAGAAGGTTATTTTAAAGTCAGGAGACAGTTTTAGAAATGCTATGGCCATGAAAATGCATGAAGTCAATTCTCAGATTCCTCTATGAAAGAGACAACAGTAATCATCTTGATTGGGTCCTGGCTGAGGCACAAATTTAAGTAACTCTCCTAAAGCAACACATCTGACCATACCAGAGCCAAGTAGGAAACCCAAGAATCTGACTCTGCAACTGCTACCACGAAGAAGCCCCTGCCTCTGTGAACGTTGGCTGTGGGCGGGTACGACAGGAAAAGAGCTGCGGAAGCCCGAGGCTAACACACTAGCCTGAGACTGGCGGTGGAAACTTGTGATTTAAGGGAGCTCCTTGGTTTTAGTTTAAAACTGTACCCATATGCCTTGCCTGACTTACCTCCTCATTCCTGAAACACTAAAGGAACATGAAAATGAATAAACTTGTAAGAGCGAAGAGATTTGTAGGTGGTCATTCAGGAACTACAGGTTGACAAGTTTTTTTTTTTTTTTGAGACTGACAATTTTCCAGAAGTCTGAAAGTAGAGCAAGTTTTTGAAAATGTCATTTTGTTCAACATTGTTTTGTTATAATGTGAAAAAGATGCTATAGGAACTCAACTTATTTACTTCAGTCAGCCCACAGTGCAACTGGTTTCATGAGGTGTCATTTCACTTAAACTCGTGGAACCCACTGATGACATTAGATGAGGACTTATTGTACACGGAAATCTGTTCATGAAAAAGAAAGCCCGGGAGGGAACTCTGACTGTCACCAGAGTCAGATGCTGGTGAGAGCCAAACTCCCCAGGAGAATCCCACAACTAGATTTAGTGAATGGCCTCTGAATATAGCGTATTAAAAGGAAATAAATAGAAACTCAGTAGAGAAACCTGGCACACATGCCCTTTACTGATGATGGTTAACTCCACCAGGGATGTCACGTACCCTCGGTTGTGATGTGAAGGTAGGTACTTTATTTCTGTGGTAGTCTTCCCCAAATCTTATAATCCAGTATAACCATGGGAAAGATCATGATAGATTCTCCAAAGAACCTGTCCAGTACTCAAAACTCTCAAGCTCACTGAAACCAAGAAAAGACAGGAAAACTGTCAGACTGGAGGAGAAGAAGGAAACATGATGGGTAAATGAACTGGACGAGACCCTGGATCTGAAATGGGACAGTGGCAGAAAAACTAGTGACATACAAACAAAATCTGGCATTTATTTAAACATAATGTACCCATGTTGGTTTCTTATTTTTGGCCAAGTATTGTGGTTATGTAAGAAGTTCATAGGGGAAACTACTCTCTTTGCAATGTTTCTGCAAATCTAAACTTAATCCAAAATAAAACTTTTATTTAAAGAATTGATGTTATTGATGATAGAAGTTAAGATGAGAGAAGCAAGAAGGCGAAGAATATCATGTTGAGTTACAAATATAACCAACAGAAGAGGAAATTTAATCACAGCTGGGGGAGGAAGGTCAGAAGAGACAAGGTGGACACGGTATAAGTGCATATAGAAGGATGCCGGTTTTTAAAAACATATGCATACGTAATTGAGAGGAATTAACCACCAGAAGTAAAAAACAAACCGCAGAGCGACTGGTTGCTCTTATTTACTGCTGATAGGAATGTAAAGTGGTGTGACTGCTTTGAAAATCTTTCGGCAGCTTTCTAGTAGAGCTCTATAAACGCGCAACTTAGGATCTAGTAATTCCATTCTTACCAACACATCTAACAGAAACGTGTGCGTGTGTCCACCGAAGAGACACCTACAAGGTTGTCCGTAGCAGCACTCGTCATCACAGCCTAAAGCGGAAACCACGCAAGTGTCCACTAATATCACAGTGGACAAAATATCTTATTAAGTTCCAAAACAGGATAAACGAATGGATGGCATAAGAAATCAGTACAGAACTTCCTTTGGAGGGGAGGAAGAAGTGAGGAAAAAGCACAATGAGGGCTTCTGAAGAAACGGTGATGTTCTATTTCTTGATTTGCTCGTTACCTGAATTTGGCCACTGTGTGAATTCGTTGCGATGGTGAGGTATAATTTACATGCTTTTCTGCTGTATGTTATTAAAAAAAGTTTGTTTTTTTTAAAGAAGTAAATGTTTAGGTATAGGGGTGGGAAAGAATAGGCAAGCATGTTGTTGCTTTTTATTAGACATTTTACACTGTTTTATTTTTAAAACATACTACATATAGTAATTACAGGGTAGGGCAAAAGTAGGTTTACAGTTGTGAGTATGTAAAACAGGGTTTATTCATGTTTTATTATTTATTAATTATTGTATTATTTTCCATATGAACTGCAAACCTACTTTTGCTGAACCCTGTATATAAAATGAATGAATGCATGAAAGAGTAAGTGGCAACTTGAGAGTTACTGGAGACTCCACAAATAGGTGGTGAAGCTGGAATTCAAACCCAGGACATCTAGTTCCAGCAGTACCAACCAGGCCTGACCCTGCTTAGCCTACGAGATCGGGTGCATTCAGGATGGTATGGCCATAGACCAACTCCACAGATAAAGAGCTATGAGAACATGAAACTGTTTCAACAGAGTGCCAAAAACTTTATGTATATACAATTAACTTGGAAAACAAACAGTCTTCCATATTTGACTTAAAGATATAAAGGGAAGCATCACACACTTACTGGAATGGCCAAAATCCAGAACACTGACAACCCCAAATGCTGACAAGGGTGTCTTAAGGAACTCACATACACTGCTGGTGGGAATGCAAAATGGTACAACCACTTTGGAAGACTTCTTTACAAAAGTTTGGTGGTTTCTTACAAAACTAAACACACTGTTATCGTAAAATCCAGCAATCATGCTCCTATGTATTTACCCAAAGGAGTTGAAAATTTACACCTACACAAAGCCCTGCACAGGGATGTTCATAGCAACTTTATTCATAATGGCCTAATTTTAGAAGCAACCAAGACATCCTTCAGTAGGTGAGTGAACAAACTGTGGTGCATTCAGACAGTGGAATGTTACTCAGAGCTAAAAAAAAAAAGTGAGCTATCAATCCCCGAAAATTACATGGATGAATCTTAAATGCATATTACTAAATAAAAGAAGCCAATCTGAAAATGCAATATACTGTAGGACTCCAGCTATATGACATCCCAGAAAAGGCAAAACTATGGAGACAATGACAAGGTCAGTGGTTTCCAAGAGTCGGAAAGCATGCATTGGGGTGAAGGTGGGACATGGGGGAAATGAAGAGACAGAGCACAGAGGATCCTGGGGGTTGTGAAAATATTCTGTATGATATCATAATGGTGGTTCTGTGTAATTTAACATTTATCCACGCCCATGCAGTGTAGAGCACAAAGAGACAACCTTAAGGTAAACTATAAACTTTGGGCAATTATGGTATGTCAATGAGTTTATCCTTGGTTTAAAAAAAAAAGAGGGGTATCATTCTGGTGAGTGATGTTGGGGAGGCTAGGAAGCGGGTATATGGAAAATCTCTGTATCACTCTCTCAATTTTTTGGTAAACCAAAACTCCTCTAAAAAATAAAGTCTTAAAAATAATACTTCTAGAAAACAGAAAAAAAGTTATGAAAAGAGACTAAGGAATGTTACTAAAGCATGAGATTTAACAGAAGGAATGAGTCTAATGTACCCTGATTTTATGGATCAAATAGGCTTAAACCTTGTTGTGTGATATTTTGAGTTTAAAAGTTCCTAATATGTATGTGGTCAAATATTAGAACAAGTTATCAGTTTGCAGGCTGACACTCAGTCCACTGAACCACACCAGCCAGGGTTAGAACAAGTTATCAAAGATAACCCTTCTCTAGGGATCTTTAGAAGAATAGAAAGTCCTTTTTGCCCTCAGTGGCTCTACTTTCTTGGGTAAATGAACCACAGAGACTCTATCTTGTGTGTGTGCAAACCTGTCCCTCAAATTTCTGCCATTTGGTTTAAAAATCTGGGAAAAAAATTTTTTGCAGGCATTTTGCTAAATTCACCTTAAAACATCACATCATACCATTGCTTTGCAAATGAAGACAGGAAGTGGCAGAAAAAAGGGGTAGACCACTCCAGATTGGTAGGTGGCAGTCTAATAAGCAAGGGAACTTATTATGAGGCTTGTCTTAGGTGAACTCAAGACCAAAACCTTAGAAATGTATACAGATCAACAAAAGAAAAAAGCAAGAAAAACATAACCAGAGACATTGAAATTAAGAACAATCTAACAATAGCCAGAGGGGAGGGAAGAGGGGGCCATGGGGAGGAGGGTCTTCAGGAACCACTATAGAGGACACAGGGACAGAACCAAGGGGGAGGAGGGAGGCAGGGGAGGGAGGTGGGGTTGGAGGGGGTGGAGGAGGGGAGGGGAGAGGATGCAGACAACGGTAATTGAAAAACAATAAAGTAATTAGAAAAAAAGAAATGTATACAGAGGCTTTACCTGGGTTCAGTCCAGATGGTCTCATCACCTTACTCTCTCAAGGTTCATCTCTGAAACAGTTTAGGCTACAGAAACCGCTGGCAGAATGGGAGTGGCAAGGACTGGCGAGGAGTTAAGGAGCCTTGGATCGCTCAAGACCAGCTCTTGGGTCACCTGGCGGTCAGTCCTCTCAATGGCCTCCTCCAGCACATCCCTGCTGTTCCTAAAGCTGCCTTGGTAGCAATCCACATGGAAAATTCTTCCTTTATTTCTCAGATTTCTATCAGCACGCATCTCATTCTGACAACTGTAAATGGCATCCACAGCCATTGATTGTATATTCGTGGTCTTTCACAGACACACAGCGGTGTCCACTGTGCATACCTCCCACGTGAAATTATTTCACGCGCTTGTTTACTGACTGCAGATTACCTCATAGATGAGCAGTTTACGTTAGCAACATGGTGGCCCAGGAACGAAGCCAGGAAAGCAGGTTTCGGTTCCAGCTTGGCACCTGTGTGTGATAACTTGGACAAGGCACCTGACTCCTTAAACTTTTGCTTCCTCAACAGTAAAATGAGAATATTGACTCAATACTCTCCCTATTTTATCCTAAATACCATGGAAATATTTTCAACGTGAAGGATGAAACATGATCTTTTTTGGTGTACATCTGGGTATAATGATACAATCAGCTTCAGCCGTACCATTCACGTAAAACATATTCTTAGGCACTGTTCTGAAAGAATGTTCTGCCTCATTGTGGCGGGAAGTCTTCATATTTTGGGAGGGAAGCTGCAAAGTATTTATTGCTTCTCAAGTCATCTCGCTATTCCTGGACCTTTTGTTCTACTAAGACTTGTGACCCAACACTGTATCTTTTGGAGGGAAAAAGAACATATTACCTGAAATGAGAATTAGCCTCACTTAAAAACTTCTTTTGAACACTTTAGCCTATAATTTGGAAACTTTTTTTCCCTTTTCATTCTTCCATTTTAAGTTTTAAAAATCATGTCAACTGATCAGCTTTTAACCTCCCCCACCACACACAAATAGTATAGTTTGAGATTATACTCTCAAAATTTTAAATGTCACGTTAACAAATTCTAGAATGGTAAAGCCTGTTAATTTTAACTACTTGTTCTTTTTTTTTTAAAGATTTATTTATTTTAGAGACAGAGGAAGGAAGGGAGAAAGGGAGGGAGAGAAACATCAATGTGTGGTTGCCTCTCACATGCTCCCAGTTGGAGACCTGGCCCACAACCTAGGCATGTGCCCCAACCGGGAATCAAACCGGTGATCTTTTGGTTTGCAGGACGATGCCCAACCCACTGAGCCACACCGGTCAAAGCTTAACTACTTATTCTTACCTATTTTTTTGTCAGTTGATTTGGTTTGATTTAAATGACTCTTCTCAAGTTTTAGAACTGGATTGAAGTTCACTTTATTTTCAAAGATTAGACAGGAAATCCAACCATTTCCAATAAAAGCAACCTTAACAATGGCTCAGTTTAGAGACCTGAGAACAGTGCACACTCAGCAAGAGGCAACACCATAAAGAACAAAAGGGAAAGTGCGTCTACTTCTACAAAATGTCTGTTCTTGAGGGAGTCACTTAACTCCTCGAACCTTCATTTTTCACATATGTCAAATGGGAATATTATTAATTCCATGCACATAGAGTTGAGGGGATAGCATATGAGCTCAGAACTATTAGAATCGTGTTACACTCTGTAGAAATTAAGGGTTGCAGTGAAAGCTTACAGCTAAGAGCTGGGAGGAGAATCAGTAACATAGTTTTGCTCCTAATTACTTAAGGCAACTCATCAACCATCTGGGTCTCAGATTCCTCATCTGGAAAAGAGAGGGCTATATTAGACAGTATGTGATTTTCTTATCCACTATGAAATTTCCTGATGAATAGTTGCAAGCTGAGTAAACTTACAATTTAATAAGTGTGTAGGCCAGGGTGAAATGGCAGTGCATTTCCCACTCTGCCATTTCAGAAAGTTTGCAGATCCCCAATGTTTCCCAAAGTAATCAACGAATACCTGCTGAGGGCCCACACCCTGCGACACATGCTAAGCTCTGACTTAAAAATATTTAGAACACGTTAAAAGTGGCTTCTCTCCCATTGCGCTCTCCTCAGTAGAAACTTTCAAAATAATATAAAAACAAAATTCTGAGGAACAAAAATCACAAAGTATATTTAAGTGCACCAGTACCTGATGAATTTACTAAAGATATTTCCAGTGTTTCATTAGCTAGTAGAACTGTTTTCTTGTCTTTTTTATCCAAACACATGTTTTCAATGCAATACTTACAGCTCCATTGTCCTACGTCTCCAGGATGCAAGACACTGCTTGCACAATAATTTAAACAGCCCATGCAGAAACCGTTACTGGAATGTAATCTCCATTTTTGTAGAAATTTACAGGAAACATGGGAATATGTTTCTATATACATACATTATCTATTCATATGAATTTATACAAGTTCATGTTTATGTGTTTAACTTGCTGTAAGAAACTGTAAAGGGAAAATAAAAGTAACAAATGTATTCAGATACACATATTATCTATCTATGATTAGTATTTTTATGACTACCACATTATCAAAATATTCAAAGGAAGGAATAACAAAGATCAGGGTGATTTCTCAGAGAGAAAAAATTTCTCAAATGTTTTCTGACCTCTTGCTAATATTCAACATCCCTCCTGAACAGCACAAAACCCTCTATTCACAAAATGCAAAAATCTTCAGGAAGAAGTAAAACATCTGCTTTATTTGTAAGTTACTCTTAGGTGCTAAGAAAGGCAGGTTTGGGAGCCCAAAGCAGAGAGAGCTCCCACAGGCCCTGGTGCCAGAGAAGATGGAGTCGGACACTTGCCTAGGTAGAACAGAATCGGGAAGCAGAATGAGGGACCACCTCGGTCTACTTCACAGTTTTATCCAATGTTACGTCATGACCACGCCTGAAGTATCACCATTTAAGTAGATATTAAAATGTACCTTAAAATGGCAACTAAAGATCCGTAGAATTTGCATACATGTTCAGGGATCTGTAAACTGAAACTTTTTAATTTCTATGTATTCGTGTTGATGCTGGTAGCAAGGAAAACACATTTTGCTCATTGAAGATCGAAAGTTATCCTTTGTAGGGATGCTTCCATGTGGAAGGCATTTCCAGGGAATAAGGTTTTAGCTCCTCCGGTTAGCATTTGTCTAACAAGGTATTTAGAAGTCACTTCTTTAGAAGATGGTTTTTTCCTCCTTGAGCACGGATGCTTCAAGTCTGAGCACAATGGCGAAGTAGGAAAATCTACAGAGAAAGCCACTGTTCATGCTGAAGAGGTGACTTAGCTATTTCCAGTCAGCCCGAATCCATCAGCACAAGTAGGCCGTTAGGGAATGTTCAGTATATCACTGCGCAGGGGACTTAGACAGCCACTTCTGAAATGGAGTATCTGTCTGAGAGCTAAGCGAAAGGGAAATGTTTCCTTAAAGACAATTTAACACCCTAAAGCCTACTGGGCTATACTTCGAGCCCCAGGGCACTCATTCCGGTGTTTTCTAATACGCAGCCACTGCCATGGAACCGCATGAAATAACCTGATAAACACACAGAGGCTTGGCCCGTCCCAGGCCCACGGAAGCACACTTTCTTGGGCAGGGGCCTGACAATCTGCTCTACATTCAATTCCCCAGGTCCTTCTGATGTACACAGAGGTAAAGAGCTACCACTCAGGTTTAACAAGCAATGCGACAACACAGCACCTACCCTGGAATAACCCCACTTCGTCCTCCCCACCACCCATCAGGCACGGTCCATGTTGAAAAGTGGTAAAGACGTCAGGTACAGCTCAGCGTTTTGTTTCGATGCAGGGGCACCGGTGTGGACAGCACTGTCTCCGCAGCCTCTTCATAGGTCTTCTCATTCTTAAAATTCTCTAATACTTTATTACTACTTTATTTTCAGAACAAATTTGGAAAAAATGTTGTTTAGGAAGTCTAATATTAGCTTGACACGATGATGGTTGTAAATAAAGAAGTTAATACGCAGTCATATATTTTTTGTGTACAGGTAGGGACCTTGTGGCTCAGTTTAATATGTAACATGTGAAAACACGAAAGAAACCCCATGGAGATCACTTAGTAAAAACATTTCAACCTCGTATGATATTTAAAAATAATGGATGTTTCTCTTTTAACTAGAATACATAAAGTGACCTGTATTTATGATAATATAAGGAAGTACATTCACTGGAGAAATTTGGAATTCATGGAAAAGCATATGGAATAAAACAAAAGATACCAAATATCAGTCTTAATTAGAATGGAAGCTCTATTTTTGGTTCCGGCGTGGCTACACACGCAGCAGTTTGGTTCCTAGCACTTGGCAAATTGGCCCTTCAATACTTACTTGTTTACTGTGATTGAAAAGTCAATGATAGTCTCGACCAGTGTGGCTCAGTTGGTTGGGCATCATCCCGCAATGCTTGTGGTTCTATTTCTGGTCAACGCCTGGGTTGCAGAGTTGGTCCCCAGTTGAGGTGTGTGTGAGGAACAATGTTTCTCTTTCACATCGATGATTCTCCCTGCCCTCCCTTCTCTCTTTCCCTCTCTCTAAAAATAAATAAATATAATCTTAAAAAAAGGAAAAGTCAACGATAACTATTATTGATATTTTGACAAATTTTCTTTCTATCACTTATATCCACTCATGTCTTTTCCCTCATAAACGTCTATTTATATATGTTTTCTTTGATTTTTCATTCCTTAAGAGTAATTGTTATACTAGAATTTAAAGAACATGAATATTTTTTTTAAAGATTTTATTTATTTATTTTCAGAGAGAGGAGAAGGGAGGGAGAAACAGCAATACATGGTTGCCTCTCACATGGCCCTCACTGGGACCTGGCCCGCAACCCAGGCATGTGCCCCGACTGGGAATCAAACCGGGACCCTCTGGTTCCCAGCTCGCGCTCAATCCACTGAGCTACACCATCTGGGCAGAACATGAATATTTTTAATCTACCATCTGCCCTCCGCAAAGTTTGTACCCGCTTATGCACGAAGCTGTATCAGATTGCGTTTTTGTTTGCTTTTGCAAGTATTGTGGGCAGTGGTAGCTCCCAATTTTTACTTGCATTTTTGATGATTCATAACTTTGAACTTATTTTTCATGCTATGGTCATTTGCATTCTTTTTTTGGTAAATGCCTGATAATTTCCTATTTGCCACATTTCCAATGGGAAAAAGCTGCCATTTAAAAAATTTTAATTGATAAGTCTTTACACTAAAAGGAATACACGTTCTTTTAAATTAAATGTTGCAGAATTTTTCCCAGTTGGTATTTGCCTTTTAATATTATAGGGATTTTTCCAATATAAGATTTTAGTTATTTTGTGATTATATTTCTTTGCATTTTCTTATGATTTTTTTTCAATCCTAAGATAAGCCTAAAGTAACCAAAGGTGCACAACTGCTCATTACATTTGGGAATCATTAGTTTAGAGTTCAATTTGGTGAAGGTGTCTTTATTTTGGGAAATGTCACCCCACTTACAGTGTTAAATAAATTATAAATAAATAAATAAACTTCCACAACTTCATAATATAAGAAATTTGTGAAAAAGTATAATTGATCACCTAGTAAATTAATATATTTGATGAAAGAAATACAAGTTAGAAGCATGAATATTTAGAATTTTTTAAAAATAATGTGGCCCTTGAATAACATTTTAATATCACTTACTCTTCCTTAAGAATGAATAAGCTGAAATTACTATGAAGAACTATATGCCAAGAAATTTGGAAACCTAGGTAAAATGGACAAATTTCTAGAAAAACATAATCTTCCAAAATTCAAGGAAGAAGCAGAAAGCCTGAACCGACCGATACCAGCAGACGAAATTGAAGCAGTAATCAAAAAACTCCTGACACACAAAAGCCATGGACCAGATGGTTTCACAGGAAAATTCTACAAATAATTTAAGGATGAACTAACCCCTATCCTTCACAGACTATTCCAAAAAATCCAAAATGATGGAAGACTCCCAAACTCTTTTTATGAAGCCAGCATCATCCTAATCCCAAAACCAGATAAAGATACACAAAGAAAGAAAACTTCAGGCCAATATCACTAATAAACATAGATGCTAAAATCCTCAAGAAAATATTGGCAAACTGCATACAGCAATACATTAAAAAGATCATACACCATGACCAAGTGGGACTCATCTCAGGGATAAAAGGTTGGTACAATATTTGCAAATCAAGAAACATAATACACCACATAAACAAAATCAAAGACAAAAATCACATGATCATATCAATAGATGCAGAAAAAGCATTTGACAATGTACAGCACCCATTTATGAAAAAAACATTCAGCAAAGTGGGAATAGAGGAAGCATTCCTCAACATAAGAAAGGCCATATATGAGAGACCTACAGCCAACATCATACTCAATGGGCAAAAACTAAAATCTTTCCCACTAAGATCAGGAACAAGACAAGGTTGCCCACTTTCACCACTTCTATTCAACATAGTATTGGAAGTTTTAGTCACAGCAATCAGACAAGAAAATAAAATAAAAGGCATCCAAATTGGAAAGAAGGAAACAAAACTGTAATTGCTTGCAGATGACATGATAGTGTACAGAGAAAATCCTATAGACTCTGCCATAAAACTACTCGACCTAATAAATGAATTTGGCAAAACAGTGGGATACAAAGTCAATATCCAGAAATCAAAGGCATTTTTGTATACCAACAATGAAACATCAGAAGCAGAAACCAGGGACAAATCCCATTTGATATAGCAACAAGAAAAATAAAATACTTAGGAATAAACCCAACCAAGGAGGTAAAAGACCTGTACTCAGAAAACTACACAACACTGAAGAAAGAAATCAGGAAAGACACAAACAAATGGAAACATATACTGTCTTCATGGATCGGAAGAATTAACATCATCAAAATGTCCATACTACCCAAAGCAATTTATAGATTCAATGCAATACCTATTAAAGTACCAATGGCATATTTCAGAGATTTACAACAAATGTTTAAAAAATTTATATGGAACTATAAACGACACCAAATAGCTGCTGCAGTTTTGAGAAAGAAGAGCCAAATAGGAGGGATCACAATACCTGATACCAAACTGTATTACAAAGCCACTGTAATCAAAACAGCCTGGTACTGGCATAAAAGCAGACAGATAGACCAATGGAACAGAATAGAGAGGCGAGAAATAAACCCAAGTCTCTATGGTCAATAAATTTTCGACAAAGTGGGCAGCAGAATAAAATGGAGTAAAAATAGCCTCTTCAACAAATGGTGTTGGGAGAGCTGGACAGCTACATGCAAAAAAATGAAACTCAAGCACCAACTTGCATCATACACAAAAATATATTCAAGGTGGATAAAAGATTTAAATATAAGCTGTGACACCATTCAAGTACTAGAAGAGAACATAGGCAGGAAAATCTCAGATATTTCATGCAGCAGTATTTTCACTGATATGTCCAAGGGGCATAAATGAAAGAATAAACAAATGGGATCTCATCAAAATAAAAAGCTTCTGCACGGCTCAAGAAAACAGTATTAAAATAAAAAGAGAACCAACTGTTTGGGAAATATGATACCTCAGACAAGGGTTTAATGTCCAAAATATGTAAAGAACTCACACAACTCCACTCTAAGGAGACAAGCAACCCAATTAAAAAATGGGCAAAGGACTTGAACAGACGCTTCTCCAAGGAAGACATACAGAGGGTTCAGAGACATATGAAAAGATGCTCAGTATTGCTAGCTATCAGAGAGATGCAAATTAAAACCACAATGAGATATCACCTCACACCAGTCATAATGTCCATCATAAACAAAGCAACAAACAACACGTGTTTGAGAGGTTGTGGAGAAAAGGGAACCCTAGTGCACTCTTGGTGGGATTGCAGACTGGTGAAACCACCATGGAAAACAGTACGGAATTTCCTCAGAAAACTAAAAATGGAACTGCCTTTTGACCCAGCAATTCTACTGCTAGGATTATACCCTAAGAACCCTGAAACACCAATCCAAAAGAACCTATGCACTTCAATGTTAATAGCAGCATAATTTACAATCACCAAGTGCTGGAAGCAACCTAAGTGCCCATCAACAAATAAATGGGTCAAAAAACTATGGTACATTTACACAATGGAATTCCATGCAGCAAAAAAAAAGAAGGAGCTCCAACCCTTTCTGACAGCATGGATGGAACTGGAGGGCATTATGCTAAGCAAAATAAGCCAGGCAGTGAAAGACAAATACCATATGATCTCACCTTTAACAGGAACCTAATCAACAAAACAAACAAGGAAAATGTAACCAAAGACACTGAAATTGAGAACAGGCTGACAGTGACCAGGGGGGAGAAGGGAGGGAATTTCAGGGGAAAAGGGGAAAAGGTTTGCAGGAACAATTATAAAGGACACGTGGACAGTAACAGAGGGGTGGAAATGGGAGCGAGGGAGGGAGGACTGGGGTATTGGGCTGGGGTGGGGGGAAAGGCAGAAAACTGTACTTGAACAACAATAAAAAAAAATGAATAAGCTAAGCTTGAAAAATGACCATTCTATCTGACTCTGTACCCTGGGAAATTGACATTTGGAATTGTGTCAACTGAGCTTCCTTGCCTATGGCTTTTATTGGGGACTGGACAATAGAGTTGCTGGTATGAAGCTGAGCAGAGAGTGAGGTAGGGCCCCAGGGTCTCTCCTGGCATAGGGACCATGGGCAGAAGGAGGACGCCCAGCACAGGAGGCTGCAAATAGTTCGTTGGTGTCCACTGTACCCAAAAAGAACTTTTTCTTCATTCAACAAACACTCATTAAGCACCAACTCTGCCCGGCATAGTTCTAAGTGCTGAAGACAAAGGTGGTGAGCAAGAAGGACAAGGTCCTCCCCCATGGAGATCTCGTAATACTGTAGGGAAAGAAAGAGTAAAGAAGCACGACAAGCTATACTCAAGATAATTACTGATTGTAATTAATACGATGGCACAAATAAGCTGAGTTGTGTAACAGAGACCCTGCAGAATCTCCTATAGATAGGGCAGCGATTTTAACCAGTGTGCTGCAAGAATTTTTTAAAACATGCAATACCTAACTATTTCTGGGGCGCTAACCTCTTTTTCTTAGACTGTCAAATGAAAAAATGACAGCAGCCAACAGAACAATAGTTGTCCACTGTGGATGAATAAAAACTATACCTATTTTTCTGTCAGATCGGCAAAAAAATATTTTTTGGTGTGCTGAGAAATTTTATTAATTAATTTATGTGTGCCATGAGATGAAACGGGTTGAAAATCAGAGACAGGGTGATGATTCAGGGAATGCCTCTGAGCTGAGACCCAAAGGCTGGCCAAGCTTGGAGAGGGCCCGGGGAAGTATTGGGTTGGCCAAAAAGTGCATTTAGGTTTTTTTTCCATGAAAAGAAAAATGACCATTCATTTTCTGGTCTTAGTCATCTTTCAAGATCTTCTTGTTGATTGATATTCTCAGTCTCCTACTTCTGTCCTTGTGCCACTGCAGATAAATTTTACGTTAGCCCAGTCTACTTTGTCAATTAACTTCTGAGTGTGGTTCCCTACAAACCCTACAGGGTCTGGCAGAAGTAATGCCTGCCTGAGTGTGGTCTGTAGGGTAATAATATGGGCATAGTAATTTATAGTTTTAATTTGAACATTTCACCTAAAATGTCATATGGTGTGTTTGAGTGTGATATTATGTTATAGAATGACATGCTTATGCTTTTTTAATAAAAGATTTTGTGATTAAAAAAGGGGTGTTATTTGTGCTGGACTCTGTATATTTAGAGGCTATAGATATAAACTATTATTTCCCTGAACTTTCCAGCTCACCCCAGCTGAATTCAGTTAAGATTTATTTTTAAAGGACAAAAGAGATTAGTCTCATTTTGCTTTTAAAATGACCTATAAAGTAGGTCCAATTCAATATGGTGGAAATTCACTTTGGTTTGGTTTTAATACTTAGGTGAAATAATACAAACTAATTTGTCATAAAATTTAGGAATTCTCTCAGAATATTACTCCTAAACTTTGCATAAAGAGGGTGTTTTTTTGTTTGTTTGTTTGTTTTAACAGTCTGAGATCATAGAACTACACTAGAATTCACTGGAGGAAAAAATGCATTGTTGTATTATGGTTTTGCCAAACTCTTTATCTGACTAAATTTATGACATTTCCTAGCATTTCTTATACTGATACAGTCTCTAACTCTACTAAAAAAAATGTAACATATTTCTGAGTACTCAAAACTAAGAATTTTGTTTCACTAAATATTTTTGAGTGAAAAACTAAGTTTTTATTACATATGGCATTATTTATTACTAATTGTTTCACTTGTGACTTCTTAAATCAATCAGAATTTCCCTCCACAGTAGGCAAGTGCCTGGAAACAGGACCATTCCTTATTATGTTTCAGTATCTTCAGAATTCGTCTGACGTATAGAAAATACACACACTAAAGAAATCTATGTTGAAAGAATGAATCTGCAGAGAGAAGAATGGCTAGAGACAGAACTCAGCCAAGAGAAAGGAAAATTAGGCCTACCTTGGCTTTAGTCAGATTTCTGACTATGATAAAAGGAAGCAATCAGATTGGAAAGCACCATCGAATACCAACAACGAGGCCTGATAAGCAAGGCTCTCAGCAGAGCCATGGGGTTTTACTGCAGACGTTCATTTCCTCTCCCCTGACTCTTCTGTCAGGCGTCACTGCATTCCCAGTGAGAGGAGGCACTAAATACAAGGGGTCAAATTTATGCATTCCTAAAGAGCAAAAATGAGAAGATATTCTCAGAAATTTTTATCAAATAGTGTATGCTTCTTGTTAGCTAAAAACAGTAGGCATGCTGATTCAAAAATAATATTCTGACATATAAATTTGTGTTTATAAACAATAGTAATGAGTCTTCATTTTTTTCATAGCTTGATTCAACTTTTCTATATTTGAGGCTACCAAATATACAATATCCCCTCAAAGCTGTGGGCAACCTGATGGCCTTGCTGGGGCCTGGGGAGGAAGACACTGGAGTCCGCTGAACAGGTGGCTGCCTGGGAAGGTAAGTTTGCATCTCACGATCTCCTCTGAAAAGGAAGTTGGTTGTGGTCACTTCTAATGTTGAATTTACTGGAGAATTCTTAGATTTCAAACTAAGCACTCACAATCTCTCAGTGTATCTCACCATCTAGATTTATTACGATTAACACAAAAGATATATGCCTTTTCACAAACAAGAATAGAAAACCAGGAGGAAAACACCTAAGAACCTGTCAATAAAACAGACTCCAAAAGGATTGTTGGGAATATGTCAGTGAGAGGAGATCCAGTATTTTCATTTTCAAATGGTTGCTAGGTTATCGGATCCGTGTTTATAAAATGAGATCTGAGATACCACCAGAAAAGCAGGGACTTTCTTTACTTTTCTGTATATGAAAACTTAGGTGGAAGGTAAATAAGAAAACCCAAGAGCTGAGCTGCTGTGGATGAAGCCATGCTGAGAGCCTTCTTCCCAGTGTGCCCCAAGGGGGCGCTGTAGAGCCTCTAGCGCAGGTGTTCTGCGACAAGCGTCCAAGGATGCTTGTGCAGATCTTTCCAGCCGGTTGAGCAGCCAGAGTATTTGAACATGTTCTTTCTCCTAGACAAGCTTTATCTTTATTTCTACTCCCAAGTGCCCTATCGATGTTAGCCTTTCTTTTTAACTTCTGATATGACAGGAAGATTAGAAGCCACTGTAGCATATGACACACATAAATTAACCCATTAAACATGAGTAACATGTGTAATCTGTTGGCCACTATGATGAAAGAACCTTAGTATGAATCTTAAAGTACATTAAATGGCTCGCTTGTCCACATGAATTAGCTTTCTAGCGTGCCCCACAGAGCTGAATAAACTAAATAGCTCAGTTGAACTGCTCAGTTTATCTGAGGGGAGACCTTAACTTCCACATGAACGGGGAACGTTTTTGGCTCACTGGAGATCCTTCTGGTTCTTTATGGTAAACTATGCCATCTGCATAGGGAAAGGCAGTTATTTTATATCTTTATGCCTTTATTTTATATCTTATGATTAAAAGGCATGCAACTGGTTTTAAAAAGCTGTTTTAATTTGAGTACAAGTTAAAGAAAGGGGAGCCGAAGTGCTGACATGCACCGTTTAAGATGAATGTCTTCTGTCAGAAGAAGCCTGCCTGTTGGATTAGACTTTGGGAAGTACTGAGAGTAAAGAGGTGAATGATTTATACGATCTGAAGAGAAACCAGAGAACATATTGTGAGGTGACACTGTCCTCAGTGTTGTAAACACCACATAAAGTTCTCTCGTAAGTAACATAAGAGATATTATCTCCTTTCTTACAGCTGAAGAAACTGGAGCTCACAGGAGGAACTTGATTTATTCCCGGTGATCTCTAAGTCCCCTCAAGGAGGACGCCTGGTTGATGGAGCCAACCCTGCAGTGTTTTGGTGGCCCGTGTTTGGGGCGCCTGGAGCTCCGATGTGCCCTTCATCCCATCAGCACGGTCTCTGAGTTCTCAGAAAGCACAGTACGTGCAGTTGCATCCAGGTATCCTATTTTTTTGAAAAGGCTCCCTCGTGATTTTTCTATGTAGACAGACTGGAAACCAGAGAGTAAAGGACTGCCTGTCTACAAACTAGGGCAGACTAACTCTTAAATTCATCTTCAAAAGTGCCAGTTGAAGTGTTAATGAGCATACATAATCAGAAAACATTCAGACCTAGCTATAACTGCTTACATAGTTTTGGTAGCACACAAAATTCTCCCAGAGCCTTTTTCAATATCAGTTATCTGATGACTTTATAGTAGAAATATTTATTGTGTGAAGACAAGTTCACAGAACTACAAAATGAAGAAAACTGAGCTAAAGCAGTTAGTTATTTTCAACCTTAGTGGCATGTTAGACTCACTTTGGGACAGTTTTTTTTTAAAAACTGATGCCCAGAATTGAACACTGATGAACTAAATCAGACTCTTCCAAGACAGGCTGGTATATGGGTACAATTTTGAAACTCCCTGGTGACTTTAATGTGTAGCCGTGGTTAAGACCCTGTCCTAAGCCTTAAGAGAGATTTTTCAACCTGTCACTTAAGAGTTATTAGGCAGTGCTTCCCAAACTTTAACCTGCGTAGGAATCACCTGGGAATTTTGGTAAGCTACAGGTTCTGTCTCAGTAGCACCGGGGTGGGGTGTGAGATTCTGCATTTGCCACGGCTGTGGTGGTGATGCTGTGAGGGGCATGTTGGGTAGCAAGGCTTTAGAGCACTGGTTCTGACTTGTCTGCACGCTGGAATCACCTGGGGAGTAAAGACCCCAACAGTATCTGTGTCCCACCCAGGAAGAGTCTGGTTTCATTGATGTGGGGCCACCAAGTGATTCTAATTGGTATCAAAATTTGAGACAACTGCAAGTGAGAGAGGGAAGTAGTAATCCTACATGAGGAATTAGAAGAGTACCATGTGCAGGGGATGAGTTAGATTGACAAACAGGTTTCATGGCCTGCAGACCAGTGTCAGAGAAGTCTGCCTCTATAAAATTTGGAAGTTCTGCTACCACCGGGTAGCAACCAGGTGGCACTAAGTAGGGCCTGCCCTGAAGAAGGTATGTGCGCTTTCCTAAGTACCAGGCCTACCTGTCCCATTTCTTTCTTTTCTTTTTTTTTTTTAATTACTTGCTTCACCCTGCAACTGATCAAGTTTGAAAGCTCTGGGCTATGCAATGCCTGCAGCATACTGACTCCGGGTCACCTGGCACAACTGGCAACACTGTCTTTAACCAAGAGTGACGGTACATAAAATGAATAAATAGCCTACCCAAGAGAATCTGTAGACACTGCCCTTGGTATGTGTAGTAAAGAGCTGTCCTTCCCCACAGCTGATCTTTAGGAACATTTAGGGCCACGTGGTTAGTGGGGGAGCATACAACAGAGTGCAGCCATGGCAACTCCCAGCTCCAGGTATGTAACCTCTGCGTGTGAGGGCAATAGGAGCAACCTGACAAGGTCATGAGAGTTGGGTAGCAGATATAGGGCACAGATCAAAGTGCCTGGATCTTAGTCAGTGCTCTGTCCACGTCAAGCTGCCATCATCACCCCTGTCACACTTATGCCCTTCTCCTGGTCACAGGAGCTGGGTATGTCCAGAGCACACTGGGCAGCCATTTGTAGACAATTAGACTGGAACCCCCTTTAAGAGACTCTATTTAACTTTGGAGCAAAATTTCCTATTCTGTGAAAAGAAGCCAGGAAATATTGTGTATGTTAGCCCAAACCCAACATCCACCAAACACATCCCACCACAAAGAACGAAAATGAAAAGGCTCTGGATTTAAAACTCTCTAACCATCGGGGAGAACGTGTCATCGGCATTCCCTGCTTGTTCCCGGCGCCTCCTATTTGTGCCGATCACCCGTGTGCCCTTTGTCTCTCTCACTCCACCAACTCCCTTCAGAAACAGCAGCTCGCTCTTCTCTAGACGGTTCCCAGTGGGGAGGCTTTCACAAGGTGAGCCATCAATAAAGTGGTACCGCAAGCGTGAACGAATAAACCCACACCTGCTCATCCCAGAGGACTCTTGGTAGCCAAGGTTGGCCTGTATCACGTTTCTTACGTGTTAAAACACTTCAAAACCTAGGCTGCTGGTCTACCAGAGACAGAGCTTTTGTTAGATGATGTTAATATAAGTAAATCTCTGTGCACCTGGACTTACAATTTTCCACATTTCAATCAGCCAAAATAGAATTCATGTACAATCCAAATTTTAACAATTAGTAATGATAGCGTGATTGATTTTTTCTAGAAATGGCTTTGCTCTTTTGCAAGTTAATGTAGACCAAAATAATTTAATGCCTTGCTTCCCTAAGTATCTTTCATTTATATCTTTATTAGTTTTTCAATAGAGAAGTTTTTCAAAGGGTAAAGAGATGCTAAACCTGTTTTGAGAGGTTTTGACCAACCAAGCTGATCTAAACAGTACTATTCAGCAAATCTGTACTCAGAATTTATTCCGATGTCTAAAATAAAAATCTATAAAGTGCATTTCAAAAGACTAAGCAATGAGCTCTCATTCATCTGTTCTTGGGGGAAAAAACTTAATGCACTCAATCTAAAATCTCCGAGCTAATTTAGACATTTCAAAAAGGTAATTTTTTAAATGTTCACAACACCCTTATGCCATGTTCAATCGTTGGATTTTTTATGGTTATCAAAGAAAGTGAGGTAGTACTTCCCAGTTTTGCATTTTCTAAGATATATTTCTCTTTAAATGAGACAGGGCACCTGGGATCAAACAGTTATAATGGTGCATTTTCTCTTCTATAGAATCCATTTAGCCCTTGAGGGCAATCAGCTGCCCTGTGTTTGTGTTGCTTGGTCTTGCCAAAATGCCAAGGATCAATTTTTAGCCATAGGCAACCTGTAAATCTTATTTTAAATAACAGTTTTCAGAAAAGTGTAACACCTAGTCTCTAGATGAAAAGGTAGATAATTTTTGTCATCTAGCCCAACTCCACTTCCTGTATGAGAGAACCTGGAGATCTCTCGGATAGGCTTCAAGGCTGCGCAGAAAGTGAGCTGGGTCAGCAAGGCCCAGAGCCCTGCAGGACTCTGCCCTTTCAGGACACTGCATCCGTCTGTCTGGAGACACAGTCCCTCCATCGCAACTCTTGAGTTTCTAGACTGTTACATGTCTCACTGGGTGTGCCGTGTCTAGAGGTCCTGAACACTTCCACCCAGGCCATTTCTGTGTAGTTTATGCAGCTGGTAACCTTGAGAGATGACATTTTCTCCAAGTATCAAAGCTTTAAGAATGGAGCCACGTCTGTCATTTCAATGCTTTCAATTACAAAATGCGTTACAGAGCCACTGACTGTATGAAAAAGAAAATCCTCCATTGTTCTATTCTTTCCTGTCAACTCCCTTCACCAGTAAGCCCAACTTTTTTTTTTTTTAGCATTTTTTAAAATTGTTGTTCAAGTACAGTCGTCTCCATTTTCCCCTCATCACTCTCCCCCACCCCAGCCATCCCCACCTCCCATCCTCGATCCCACATGGTGTTATCCATGTGTCCTTTATACATGTTCCTGAAAACCCTTCTCCTCTTTCCTCCCTCCCCGGTCCCCTCTCCCCTCTGGTCACTGTCAGATTGTTCTTAATTTCACCGACTCTGGTTATATTTTGCTTGCTTGTTTGCATTGTTGATTAGGTTCCTGTTAAAGGTGAGATCATATAGTATTTGTCTTTCACCGCCTGGCTTAATTCGCTTAGTGTAATGCTTTCCAGTTTCATCCATGCTGTCGCAAAGGGTAGGAGCTCCTTTTTTTCTGCTGCATATAATTCCATTGTGTAAATGTGCCATAGTTTTTTGATCCATTCATTTATTGATGGGCACTTAGGCTGCTTCCAGCACTTGGCTATTGTAGACTTCAAAAAGGTAATTTTGCAATAGGCAATAGGCAATAGGCAAATAGGCAATTGTGACAAAAAACCCAGTTAAAAAATGGGCAAAGGACTTGAACAGACACTTCTCCAAGGAGGACATACAGAGGGCCCAGTGACATATGAAAAGATGCTCAGCATCAGTAGCCATCAGAGATGCAAATTAAAACCACAATGAGATACCACCTCACACCAGTCAGAATGGCCGTCATAAACAAATCAACAAACAAGTGTTGGAGGGGATGCGGAGGAAAGGGAACCCTAGTGCACTGTTGGTGGGAATGCAGACTGGTGCAGCCACTGTGGAAAACAGGATGGAATTTCCTCAGAAAACTAAAAATGGAACTGCCTTTCGACCCGACAATACTACTGCTGGGATTTACCCTAAGAACCCTGAAACATCAAACCAAAAGAATCTATGCAACCCATGTCCAACCATATTTTTTTAATTTGAAAAGAAAGGTCTGTGCATGTGTGCCTGTGACGACACACGGTGTCACATCTAATCCGTGCTGCCTGCCTGCAGGAACACGCTGCTGAAATCCAATACTGACATCATGGGGTGCAGAGTATTTAAATTTTGCCAAATTCTCCAAAAGAATAAAGCACTTACTTATTGGTATACAAACAATACAACCAAACTGATGCTAACGTTTGGTTAGTGGCTACCAATTTGCACCTATGTTCTTCATTCATATATTTTAAGTATTCTTTAGGGTCTTCATTTCTTGGAAAAGTAACCACATTTCCAACAATTTATAAAGCATCTCACATTTTTAGTTGGGGCTGCCAAATAGGCAATTTTGAAACCACAGTACGCATTTTCCAGAAGCCCAACTCAAAGCTGCGTGTATTCACTATACGTTAACAATAAGTACTCACTATTAACTATCAGTCCTAAGACACGCCACCTCTCATTTCTTGCATTTACTGTCTGAGTGGGAGGAACAATTTAAATGGGAAGCAGCTGCAAGAACAATGAACAAGTCCAAAGCCAAGTGACTTTTAGAGTTGAGTAGTAAACTACACGGTGCAACAAACAATTGTATTACGAAATGACAGGTGTGATCTAAGTTGACTATCTTCTACAATTAAAGATAAAAAAGCTAACCTTACAATAAAAAAATGCCCTGTTAACATAATGGACTATAGGAGATATTTTCCCCGGCTCCACCCCACTTTTCTGGAAACAAATTAATAGGAGCTAACTGGAATTTAAAATAGACTCATTTTGTTCTTTTGATGGCATCCCACTTACCTCTTTCCTGCTTTCTTCATGGAAACATGACTGCAAGTTAAAAAAGAAAAACGAACCTCCAAAGCAGGTATATTAGCTTTCTGTTGCTGTGTAGCAAGGATAAAGTTAGCGGCTTAAAACAAGAGAAATTTATTACCTCGCATCCTGGAGGTCAAAAGACCAGGCACAGCACCACCGTTTATCTCTGCTCAGGGTCTCACAAGGCAGAGAAATCGAGGTGTCATCCACATCGAGTTCTTGCCTGGGGGCTTTGGGGAGCATCTGCTTTCCAACTCACTCAGGTTGGTTGTTGAATTCAGTTCCTTGTGATGGTACAGTTTAGGTCCCTGTTTCCTGGCTGCCCCCATTCATAGTCTTGGACTCCCCTCCTTCTCAAAGTCAGCTGTGGAGAATTTGCCTCCCTGAATCCCATTTGCCAGGAAAAGCCAGCCCCTTTTAAGAGCTCATCTGATTGGCTCAAGACCACAAAGGCACTCTCCCCATCTTAGGGTGAACTGATTTGGGACCTTAATTACCTGAGCAAACATCCCGTACAGCTGCACGGAGGTTAGTGTTCACTGGGAGATGTGTGTACACCAGGATGGAAACCCTGAGGGCTTTCAGAATTCTGTTTCCAAAGGCAGGCAAATCAGGGCTATCATCTCTCCCATAGGAATTTAATTTCACCACCATTTTGGATTTGTATCTCTTCTAAAAATAAACCTTCTTGACAAGAAGTCTGGTGTTCAGAATTCACAGGTGAAATGGACCTTTGAGATCACGATCTTTAAGGTTCCATCCGGCTCTAAAGCTGAATTTACCCAAACATCCACTTTTAAAAAGGAAAAATATTCCATCTCATTAGGGAAATGTGGTATTTGAATGGATATAACAGGGTACTTGGTTTCCTGGTTAAAATAAGTTATCACTTTTATTTTAATTTCAGTTAAAGTTTCTGCATATGTTTTAGTATTTCAATAAATGAAGTGTCTTCATCCTGCCCCTGACCCCCTTGGATTCTATACACTAGACTATTCGTTTGCTTATGTGCTTAAGTTCTTTATTTACATGAGTTAAAAGAGTCTTATTGCCCTACAAAATTACAGACACTCCCAAATTCAAAGCCTAATGTATTAAAAACAATTCCGTTTTCCTATAACAATAAGGCCTTATCACCCAGCTTTTGCATAATTTGCAAAAAAGAAGGCAGAATTCACAATTATGTTACCCTGAACTTGAATGTTGACTTGACATTCCTGAACCTTTGACATACTTAATTAAATTCACATTTACCGAGAGGTCATACTGTTGATTTATCAGATTTTGTATCAGACTGTATGTTTCCGAGGGGCATTTGTTTTTATACAAAACACACAGCACAATATTTAGAACTTAGTAGGTTTTCGCACGTTTCCAGAATGACTACAGGAAATGTACAGGCCCTGCTTTCCAGCATATCCTCTAGTGGGAAAGACGTTAGCCCAGTGAGACCCACGCAGTCTGCTAACCTACAGATGCTAAATATGTGTTGTTTTAGGCCACTGCATTTGTGGTGATTTGTGATTGTGGCCATAGAAAACTAACTCAGGGTCACAGACTTGGGTCTAGCTCCGAAAAGGCTTCACTGTGAAGGCATTTCATGAGAAATGAAGGGCCTGGTGCTGTGAGGGAAATAGGCGTTGTCACTAATCGCAGCCACTCAAAGTGTGGTCCCTTCTGAACAGCATGGTGGAGACAGGCCTTTCACTGGAAATGCGAGGTGTCGGGCTGGGCCCCAGACCCACTGAACCAGAGTCAGCAGGCTGGCAAGATCCTCGGGTGATTTGCATTCATAGTAAAGTCTGAAAGGCACTAAATTAAATTTATTAAAAACTACTTTAAAATGTGGAGAAATCTTTGATACTTCTTCCTGACACACAAGGTGGCTGGAAAAAATATTTAAACATACCACAAAAAGGATGCTAGACATTTCTACTGCTCTTAAATCATACAGAAGATCCTTTGGTGAAATCCATTTACCCCTGCCTGCAAAGGATTTTCTTTCTTTGAAAGTTTCCATGAGTTGAAAGATTATAAATGTCAAACATTTTTACACCTTTAGAATCCCTGGAATAGTACTCACAGAGCGGGGTTGTGGGAACAAAACAATTTCATTCACATAATACCTTTTCTTTAATGACTTTAATATAAAAGACAGCCATGTTCCATATTTCACATAATATTAAAAAGTTTTAAAACCCTCTAATAAGTATTTAATGAAAATAAATTTATTGAAGTATAGCGATGACTACAAAATTAATACAACCAAATCATTACTGGTGCCTTTATAATTGGAGGGTAGGTGGAGAAAATACCAAACAAAAATATGAACATTTAAAACTACATTTTATCCAGCCTTTATCATTTTGCTAATTCTTATATATATTAGAAGATATAGTCAAGATTTTTCTAAAGATATTCAACTAAAGTAACACTTCACAGATTTTGAAACAGCCCTCCAGCAACTGCACAACACTGCAGATCCTCCCATCTGTTCACGAAATTAACACAGGGACCCAACGAGTCTCTCTAGGAGATTCAACTAAAGAAGAGAACATTAACAGAGAATTAGTGGTGGTGACCAGAATATCAGTATAATCAAGAAAGATATAATTATTCGTTACATAATTTAGTCTTGTTAGATGATGCGACTCAGTCAATAAGTAAGTCGACTGCGTTGTGATGGGAAGGGGTGACGTGAATCAAAGTCCTGCTTTTAAATCTCGTATAATAATCCCATTCAATCAACCAACCTGTAAATTACAAGCACTGAATCCATTAATGTTTGAATATACTTGTTACAATAACACAAAGGTCAAACTATCATCAATACACCTTTTTCTTTACAGCGCACAACTGGAGAAAACTCCACGAGTGCGCACTGTGGAAAGTTATGGTCAGTGTATACGGTACAGACACAACAGGCACCTCCGTTGTCCTGGTTTTAATAAATAAAAGCGCATGAGAAAGACCGACGATAAGCAGCACCTGAAGCCTCTGACATCTGTAACTAAATGCTGGTACCCAAACGGTCTAACTGGTTAAGTGTTACTAAGAGGCGCAAAAAAAGAGCCAATTTTTGACTTAACATTTTAATTCTAGTAGAGACAAGAGCTTGTCTGGGCTTACAGTCCTGTCGCCTGATGGTGAGTAGCACACGTCCTTCAAGTGTCCTATACTTTGGAAAGCAGACCCGACTCTGGAGCGCTCGCCTTAATTAGGTTCTGAACTTCCTTGAACTTTGGATGGTCTTTATCAGCCACCAGCTGCAGCAGAACAGCCTCGCTGGTGGTCACGATGATCCCAGTTCGAGCAAGACGCTTTAAAAAAGAACGACAAAGACAAATCAAGAAGTAAGCATGAGAAGAAACACTGTGTTAAAACAGCAAAAAGCATGCGGGGACATAGTAACTAGTATTCTCTATTGAAACCATGGTCCCTGGCCATACTACCAAACTCCACGATGGGGACAGACTTCAAACTAACCACACCACACGCCTGCTGGGGTTGTTCTCAATATCACTACTGTGGGCTGGAAACAAGGAAAAGAAAGCACTTAGCCAGGGACGGGCAAGAAAGCAAGGCTAGTGACTGTAAAACAATGATTTTCATTTCTTTTCTCTGTCTACAAACATGTCGTATGTAGCACGTTTGTCCTTCCACCAAGAAAGAAATGACCAGTGGTGGAAGAGCCACACGTGAGGTTTAAGAACGTGCCCCTGGACGAGGACAGAGCCGCCACCGCTGCCACCACCGCCACCGCCACTGGCTTTTTAGAATCACTAAAGCAGAGAATAAAAGTTAAGGTTGTGTAATTTCACTGACAGGTCAAAGAATGTTCTTGCCAAACTGCTCCACTGGAATCATAATAAAGAACTAAGGACAGAAATTTAAGGAGGGGCAGGAGGGAGAGAAGAGGGAGAGGGAGGAAGGCAAAGAGGAGAAAGTGGAGAAAATGGGATGGGGGCACGGGGAAAGGAGGAGGGAGGTTAAAAGAGAATTCTGGAATAGAGATTCATTTTTTGGATATATTTGTTATCACAAACCCTAGGCAAAAAATCAAATAAACGACAAAAACAAAACGGGCCAACTGTTATCCCAAGAAACATCTACTGTAAGGACCATGGAAGATGAGGTGGTTAGAGAAACTTCTAGGCAAGTCAGAGGAAAAGACCCAGGTCAGTCTCTCATCAGAAAGGAGTCGCTTGAATAGCCAGGACATCCCTGTGAGCAAAAGTAAATCCTCCTTCAGATGGCTGTAGAGCCACAGGCCCAGCTTCCTTCCCACTGGCAGACCCTTTTTGTCCCCAAGGACACAGAAGGAAGCATGAGCCACAGCTTGTTTATGAGAAAGCAAGCCTGGACCTCGACAACCAGACAGCAGGGAGTGCAGAACAGATGACCAGAACTCTCAAGAAACCAAAAAATAGCCTGGAAAAACATAGGAAAGAGGAAGAAAAAAGCAAGGCTGCTGGTGCCCTTTATGTTGGGAGTTATCTCTTGAGTTTTAAAAGACTTTTGGAAGTGAATTTCCTCTTCCTTGCTTTTCGGTCAACTTATGATACGATATCAAAACCCTTAGAAATCTCAAAGGACTGCGCCCTGGCTGGGGTGGCTCAGTTGGTCGGAGCATTGTCCTGTATACCCAAAAGTTGCAGGTTCAACTCCTGATCAGAGTGCATACTGGGGTTGTGGGTTTCATCCCTAGTCAGGGCATGGACGTTTCTCTCTCACATTGACGTTTCTCTCTCTCTCCCTCCCCTTTCCTTTGTCTCTACAAGATCCTCAGGAGAGGATTTAAAAAAAAATCTCAAAGGACTGTGAGCCTGCTTCCAACAGAAGGGCAGGGAGTAAATATAAGACTAGTGCCACCGGGCTGTGTATGCCCAGTTACTCAAATCCGGCTCTCCCCTCCCCAGCCAGCTGGCTGGCCTGCCCTGCCTTTCTTACTGCTCATAGCCGAATCAACGGACTTTCAATGTCCAGCCTGAATCCAAATCACACACATTTGATGACAGTAGAAGTGCTTCAGAAACTCCAAAGTGCCAACAAAAGTCAGTTGTCTAATCTTTTGAGTTCCTTAGTGAGGCAGGAAGGACAGAAAGCTGTTTCCAGGTCTGTGGGAGAAATCTGACCACACGAGAAGGGCCTGTGTCCCCCAGGGATCTGTTGACCCGGCCCGGTGTGCTCTAGGCCAGCAGAGTCAGGCCACGGTGGCAGGCGAGGCTGGGATGCTCCAGGCACAGAAACACACTTTAGTAAAGACTAAAACCTACCCAATATTACTTAGCTTCAAGACTGCGCTATGGCCAATATTGACTGGATTCAAAAATAAGCCAACGACCTGAGTAGGGGAAGGCGTGGCTCAGTCAAATGCTAAGCTTTTAGATCAGGCTTCTGGACCTTCCCACAGTGCCTGCCCGGCCTCAACCTGAAAGGGGCCCGAGCAGGGAGAGAACAGCAGTAGCCTTTCCAGACACTGGCAGGCTCCTGCTTACCTCCCTGAGCTACGAGGACACCGACAACACTGCTCCCAAACTTACTTTCTCTCCTGGCTTAAATAAGGGCAATTAAAACTCCAGCTGTTTTAACTGCATGTGGGTACATGGCTAATACTTTTCCAAAATTCCTCTCTTACACTTGCGACATCAGTCCAACTAGGCCAAAGGAAAGGAACAATTTGTCTGACCCACAAACTGAAAATGCAAGAGCACAAAGCCTGGACAGCCTCAGAGAGAGCAGGAGAAGAAAAAGAAAAACCCATTAAATTTCCAAGCAACATTAACAACTCCCCAGAAGAACAAAGGCATCAACCTCAAGACAAGGTTTTATTCTATGTTATTCTGCATCAACTCTACAATTATTCCTTGAAAGAAACGATGCCTGACAGATAGTAGGTGCTCAAACATTTCTGTTGAATAGAGTACACAGTACAGACCCTGGCAAAGAAGTTTCAGTAATGGCAACTACAAACAACAGGCAGCATAGGTGCTCTCAGGAATCACCCTCAGTAGTGGTGATCTGAAGGAGCAGAGGAGAAGGGTGGCTGGCAGATTGCTGTTTAACTTGCACAGTCATAAAATAAAAATTAACATTTCTTCCAATAACTCAGGGACAAACTGAAACACCTCCGCATCAAATTTAGACTTAGAAAACAATCCAAATGGAGCACGTCTCCCCCATCGCCACTGAATCCGATTCTCTTTTCCCTTTCAACCTCCTCACTTTAATCCAAGGCCATGCCGCTAGCTTCCTGCTCTTCCCTAGACCACATTCTTCCCTTCCCTCCTTCGAACTTCTCAGGACTAGTCCCCTCTGGGTCTTGCAAACTAACACATGCTTATACCTTTCTGATAAGACTAACTTCATGAAGACAACAATAAATCACAACAACCATAAAAATAAAAGCAGCAGTTGACATTTGAGATTCCTGCGTCAGGCACTGTACTAGGTGCTACCAATATGTTATCTCATTTAATCCTCACAAAAATCATCCCATGTAATGAAGATTATTTCCATTTCACCAGTGAGCAATTTGTGGCACAGATATTAGATAACCTGTCCAAGGACACAAATTTACAACATACCAGAACCTGCACTCAAACCTGTATTAGCTCTCTACTGTCTGGATTCCTAATCACTGAAATTACAGACTACCTCTCAAGGAATGGGGTTCAGATGGTAAATAGCTAGTGGTTTTATTCTGAGTCCCCTGAGAAGATGGAATTGCTAATAATAAAAACTGTCTGCAATAAATACCATAATAATGACATGTCTAAAAAACTTACATGACTGTAGAACAAAAGTCCTTGAAATGTCTTTACAAGCAAGAGAGGTTTTTGTTCCTTGTATGTTTTTAGTTTTCATGTTCTTGGAAACGCTTCAAGTTCTAGACCTCAGTATTGCCAGAAAGATAAATGTCCACAGAGGAAAAAGACTGTGAGCATCTGACAGTGGAAGTGTTTAAGCTCAGATTACTAAGGAAATCTGAAAAGGCAACACTTACTTTGTACCTGACTACCAGAGAACCCAATAGTCCAGATGGGCTTTAACATAGTTAAACAACATTTTACAATAAAACTATTCCCACCTGTAATCCCCAAACAGGAGTCACTGCTCCGGGAATAACACAGTGAAGGGATGGCCAACCAGGCCTTAAAACAAACGCTGCTGCCAGCCAGCTCCCCACCTGCTTCTGCACCAGCCCTCCCACTGACCCTTCGCCCCGCCCTGGCTCTTCCCTGTCTGCCCTGCCTCACCGCCCCAGGGAAGACTGCAGGCCGCCAAGATGATTTAGCGATCCTACAGAGAAAGGTAGGAGCAGTTAAAGAACTTGGTAACTCAATCCACATGGACATTATTGGAAAAATTATTACAGAATTAGAATTAAACATGAGAGAGAGAGAGACAGGGAGAGGGGGAGGAAGGGAAAGAGTGAGAGAGAGGGACAATCTCTACCACATGGAGTGAATGTTTCAAAGGACTGTGTGCTAGTTTGCTTTTCAATAGTCTTGGAATTGGAAATGCCTAAGTAAGACTACTGTTATGCAAGACTGACAAAAAATCATCGACTCCCCAGTTCTATGATATACATCTTGGCACTCTAGTGCAGAGAGGCACGGAAAACTCCATGTGAGTGGTATCCAGTTAGACATACTTCCTGTCCCCAGGAATTCAAGTCTGGGGAAACCTAATATGAGGCTGAACCAGGCCCATTATGCCCCAGGTTTGGCTAGACCTTGGTTAAGCTGTTTTTAATTTGCAAATCTCTACTTGGTCTGGATTAAGTTTACTGGAATTCCTCTTAGTTCATGCACCAAACTATAGCAAAGTTACAAAGAAGCTCTTGGCGTCACAAGTGATCTAAATCTAAGGAGAGACCGATGTAAGATAGGACATGGCAGTGAGACCTCAAAGGTGGGTCAACACACAGGCCAGACCCTGGAAATCAGTGAATCTGACACTGTCCAGCCAAGCTGAAATTTGAGAGGTAAGTCTTACATTGCTGTTAATATTCAATGCTCCTCAAACTCATTGGGAAAACTTGGTAAACGATTTATTTTGCAGCAGGACAGTTACCTCGAGGGCAAACATCCTGTCCATCATGCTTCTGGATGAGGTGGCATCGGCAACAATATGAACCTCAATACCTCGGCCAACGAGCTCCAGGGCTGTTTGCTGGATGCACACATGAGTCTAGGAGGAAATCAAGAAATCGTACGTAATAACGCAGTAAACGCAAAGTATCTTACGAATGTGCAATCACATGATAAAGCGGGAAGAGCACTACCGGTCTAACAACCTGTCCTCCACCTAGTTTTGCCCGTGATCTGTTAGGTGATCCTGAGCATAAACAGCATCTCTGGCTTTGGTTTCCACTTTGTAAAGTCAGGAATTGGATTACATCAACATTCCTCATACGAGGATCCGTGACCATATTCTTAGAGCTCTGTGAGAAATTTCTAAAAGATTTTCCTCTATGTCATCTGGATGACCTTCATACGGCTGATGACTACCGCTCAGTTTTGATGCCACTCACAGTTGGGTTTATTTCTGAATTCACACCAAGTGCCTAACACAAAGAATGAGTCTGCAGTACTGCAGACTGAGAAAGCAGTGGGAAAACTGAGTGGTTACAAGGCAGTCAGGAGGAAAGGTAGGCCAAGTGAAAAATAACTTGTGACACAGGCAAAAAATACCCAGTATATATCGCCAGCAAATGTATTATACAGGTTCCATCTTTCTTGGGACAAACTTGTATATCATTAGTGGAAAACAGAGTAAAAACTGGCTCCACCAAGAACTAGATTATACAACCAATGAAAGCAGATTTCAGATAAGGCCATGACCTTATCCTTATATGACAAGAGAGCTCTGGAGAATTATCAACTGACATCTCATTAAAATTAGCACTGGAGGACTGCCCAAAGATGATTTTCATTAGGCATGAGGTCTGATAATGATGAATAAGCAAAATGTGCAAAACTCAGCAACGGCATTTGGTGTGACATTTATACAAACGGGCTTCCTCCCCACGGTCATTACTGAGATATTTACATGTATACCTAAACCTGAAACATCTTTCTACTGTTAAAACTTACTATCAAAACATCAAAAGTACATTAAATTAATATTATTTGGACTTTGCTGTTTCTATAGTTTTTAAAGTTCTTTAAAAATTTTAGTTCGTTGTTGAAAAGATATGAATAAACACACATTCTATTAGCACATGTCCAAAAAAAAACCACAAAAAATCATTTTAATCAGCATTAGGAATCCATGAGTATTTTCTCCTTGAAAAAGTTATATATATGTTTCAAATGTCAATGACAATGAACTACATGACCTCTAAGGTTTTTCTAGAGCAAAACTATGATCCAAGGCGAAATTCTATGACACGAATAAAAATAATGCTTCAGTGAAAATGTGTTCCAAAATAGTTAAAAGTAAAGACTCGAGAATTCATCAACCTAGACGGAAACCCAGCTCCACCCCTTAACTACAGCATCTGTGCCTCAGTTTCCTCATCTGTTAATAGGACAGACCAAGATACTCAGCTCAGAGGGCTGCTACGAGAGTTTAATGAATTGATACACACAGAGTTTAGATCAGTGCCGTGCAAAGAGTCAATACTTAATTCAATGGTGGCTATTTCTTTGTGATGATTACCATCTACCAGGAGTGTCCAACCCTCAGCCCGGGATGGCTTATGTATGAGGTCCAACACAAAATCGTAAATTTACTTAAAACCTTGTTTTTGCTCATCAGTTTTTGTTAGTGTTTGTGTATTACCGTGTGGCCCAATACCACTCTTCCTCTTCCAGTGCGGCCCACAGACGCCAGAAGGGGGACACCCCTGGCAGATGTCACCCGTGCCACGGTGCTCTATGTATAAAATGCATTCTGGGATCGAGTTTTCTACAAATGATATACCCAAAACGTAACAAAAGGTACTTACTTCTACTCCAAATAACACAACACTCCTGACTCCGGGAATCTCTGCTAGTGCTGCTTCTACTTCTGGAAGTACCATTGAAAACTTGGTCTTTGGAAGGACCAGTTTTACACCTGTTAAGTCAAGTTCTTGAACAGTGCTTCCAAGACCTTTAGGGTACTGTTCTGTTACAATAACTGGAATTCCTAAAATCCGAGCCCCTTGTAACTGGAAAAAAAAACACAAACAAAAAACCCACAAAGATAATTAGCAATACACATTATGTGTGTATAGATGACGTAGCTAACGCTTCAGTAAACAGGAAAAAAGAAACAAACATACCAATCTTTGTCCCACACTAATGATATCCCCAAAATACTTGATGGCTGGTCTGAACCTTTCTTGCATATCACAGCAGAAAAACACAGTGCTTGACGGTGTGAGATTTCCCAGGGTAGTGAGCTGAGGAAAAAAGACAAAAAAGTGATTTAGCACTCATTCTACAATGACATTTATTTTCAATGGAGGTCAATAAAGAAAGAAAACTGTTCCTACCATTTGACCCCGTAAATAAATTTCTACACCTATTACCCAAAAGAAGTGATTTAAATTACAGGAAAAAAGTTATCCACAAAGATGTTCACTGAATTGCCTTTAAGAGTGAAAATCAGAAATAAAACCAGGGCCAGCGATACAGAAATGACTTCACAAATTTTAATATAGTCACACGACAAAACATTTTTTAGCTAATTAAAATAGCATATGTATGTATGTTCTCAAAGAATTTGAACCACCTAAAAAGACATGCTTATAATCTAGTGTTAATATTAAAAAACAGAGCATTGTTCAATAGTTCAATAATGTAAAAAATATGAATAAAAAGTAGAAGCAAATATATGAAAATAATAGGTAGTTAATAGTCAAGGATATTAGTAATATTTTCTCTTTATACCTTTCTTATGTTTTCCAAGTACTATTTAAAAAACATTTCCTGAATGTTATTTAAAAAACATGTATTGCTTTTATAATAAAAACAAGTATTATCACAGTAAAAAACTTGATGATGGCATTGCTCACAAGTACAAAGTAAAATGTAAAATAATCTGTAAGGGAGACCAGGGAACATAAAACAAACCCAGAATTACTGCCTGTCACCAAGACACAAACATCATGACGCTATTATTAAGAATAACTAATTAGTTCACAGAAACTGCAATGAAATGATGCCAAGCACGTCACCACTGTTAAATGGACAGACATAAATTTGATGTCTGTGTTTTTCTAAAATTTTATTTTAATTACTTTATTGTTTTTCGATTACAGTTGTCTGCATTTTCTCCTCCCACTCCCCCCCCCCCGCCCCCAGCCAATCCCACCTCCCTCCCTTGCTTCTACCTGCCCCCTTGGTTTTGTCCATGTGTCCTTTACAGTAGTTCCTGAAAACTCTTCCCCCTACTGTCCCCTCCCCCTGATGTCTGTGTTTTAAAACATATTTATCAAAAGCAGGAAAGCCAATGACTTTAGATGAAAACTAGGTATTAGATCACCAGGCTCTGCATTGCTGTAGTTGGTAACTCTAACTACTTGGGCCCAACATGAATCTACCAGAAAGTGAAAATCACTACTGAAAACAAGAATTTAACCTCCCTGGATTCTTGAAAGTCCATGGTGCTTTTCTTCTCACCATCTCACGTTACAGAAAACTCTGTAACGGTTACAGCCTGGTCCCGAATGAACCCACACCACTGCTCTTCCTAGTCACCCTCAGGCCTCCCCTTGAACTCGTCTGTTTTACTCTCTCTAAAACCACACGCAGAGGATAATCACGAATAGTTTTCTACAGGAACCTGTGCCGCAATTACATGGCGGTGGCTTCAGCACCAGCCTGGCCTTAGACTGCCTTAGTGCCTTCTGTGTACAGCATTCCCTGAGCAAGCAACTGCTACAGGAATTAAGTGAATCATTAAAAGAAATCTCTTATCCCTAATAGTATGACTGCTCTCATCAGCTTTCGCTTAATTCATCTACGTCCTGGTCTGAGGGACTCTGGCACTTTAATGTCCCCCTGGTATTAACTCCACACACAGATGCGCACTGATTACCACGTGCAACGCAACACCAAGTTCACGTCAGAACGAGTGCCCCCTAATCCGAACACTATGTACAGGGTGTTTCGACGTTGCCAATAAAGTATAATAAAATAAACATTCTAGCATCTGAAATTATGTATTCTATCTTTGGCTGCTTCCTTAAAATTTTAATGGAAGTATTATGCCTTTGTTTTAGTCATTTTTCAAAAGCAACAAATACTACACACACACGCACACACACACACATATACATATACACATACACGTAGGGGACCATTTTAAAAAGAATCACTTTTTATGTCTATGTATTTTAAATTCTCAGTAAACATTAAGTCTTGGTTACAAAGGCTCCAAATCTATACATTTTCTTCTTGTAAATATGAACCATATAAATTCTTCCCAGCCATTTGCAATGTGTCCAGGGCCCACTATGAAGAGCAATTTACCTGCAACCGGCCCATTTCAAGTTACAGTGAGGCAACCCAGCCAATCTCGCCACTCCACAACAGGGAAAGCCGGCACGCATGCAGAATACAGCTCCTGGCAGCTGCATAGTTGTGTTGGCGAGCAGTGCACTCACTAACACAGTTTATACCTGCTTAGATCGCCAGCTCGCAGATCTTACCTCAGACTACTGATTAACTCTATACATTCCTAACAGGTTTGGTTGTCTGGATTCTAAATTCGCAGACGGTTATGAACAGCAAATGAAAATGCAAACTGCTGCAGACAGGCAAACTGACAGCTGTACGAAATGAGAGCTGACAGAGAAAAGATTCAACATGCATTAAAAGCAGATCAAAACTTAACTTGTTCTACAATCTAGACCTCTAGTGAAGGAGGAACAAGCTGTATAAAACTTACAAATTGGGACAATATCATTTTAGCACACCCATTAAGAAAATGTTAAATTGTATTAACATTTCAGGACTACAATATAAAATGGTCAAAATGTTCAAACCTATTTTGGATACTTGAAGAAATAAAACCTGACCTACCCAGAAATCCTAAATATTCAGAGTTGTGGTTTACTGGGATTCCTGTTACCTGGGCTTCTGGTGGTGAGGTGTCCTGTTCTGGGCAGGGGACCTCGTCGGAAACATGTCATACTAGACAGAGACTGAGGTCAGAAAATGCAGCCCTAAAATCATCACCACTCTGCAAAACCTCTCTAGCGTAGGAACCCATCATCTATAAACCTTCATAAACAAAGGAAGAAACCAAAGGGATAAGGTGGCAAGGCATATTTTCTATGTAGATGACCGGCTATAATTTTTAGTGACCAAAAATGCCTATAGTCTTCTCTCAAGGAGTTGGAATTTAACTCTTGACATTCCCTTGAATGTGACCTGCACCTAATTTCTCTCCTCAGAGTGCAGCACAGGGGGCGGAGGGTAACCGTGCAGCGGAAGAACCTGGCAAGCACTGCCCCAACCAATTAACAGGAAGGTAACCGATGATGTCATGTTGCACGTGGCCTCGATACAATGTGCGAACGACCTACGTAGTCTTCCGCTCAAAATCCCACAACTCCAGTCTAAGCATGAGGAAAAAAAACAAGAAGACCAAAACTGAGGTACATTCTACCAAAATATCTGACCAGTACTCCTCAAAAGGGTCAAGGTCGGCAAAGACAATGAAAGCCTGGGAAACTGTCAAAGCCCAGAGAAGACGGAGGAGACAGGACGACTAAATGGAATTAGTATCCTGGATCAGATCCGGGAACCGAAAAAGGGCGACGGGGAGAAGCTAGTGAAATGTGAATAAAGTGTGGAGTTCAGTTAATGCACTAATATCGGCTCCTCAGTTGTGACAAATATGCCACAGTCGTGGGGGGAAGCCACAGGAGACACAGGTATACAGGAGCCCCCTGTGCTATCTTTGCTGTAAACCTAACACTATTCTACAGTCGTTAGGGGGAAAGATGGAACTTTATGAATAACCTCCATACCTTACAAGCCAAGAAAGAGGCTTTAAGGATACAAACAAACAAAAGCAACCCTGAAAAACTTGAACCATGACCAACCAACCAGCCACCCACCCCAAATCCATGTGAATTCCAAAAGCTTTTGTTAAATTACACACTGACTGTAATTCAGGGACTTCTTACTTTGACTCATGCATTTCTCTTAAAACCTTATGATAACGAAAAACGCTGCTTATAGACAAACATTTACATGTTGCAACCACAACACAGCAAAACAAAAGTGGACTGGACCAAATGCCTTCACAAGCAGAAGTGCGGCATTATAAAGAAATGCACACTCAGGAAACAGAAGTCACATCTAAAAAAACAGGTGTGTATATACACACAGCTTCACCTATCTACTGTATATCTACATATATCCCTATAATATATACATATGCAAATAACATCTATTTCAATACATATATTTAAACACAAAGAGCTGATCATAGCCAATGGTTTCCTCAAGCAAGAGTTTAGGAGATCGATTTCTAGTATAAACGTTTTGTCCACTTTCTTAAGAACTGTTACAGCTGGGGTTTGACCCTGGAGTTCATATTCAATAGCCTCTCCTTCCCCAGCCCCATTATTGCCATTATCCTGGCAGGATCCACCCTCCTCCACGACCACATGTGCTCTATTTTCTTGTTTTGTTTTCTTTCTTAATACCACCAGATCTTCAAGTGTTCAAATTCCCCATCGCTCATATCATTTTTGTTGGTACTTTTTACTTTTACTCTATTTTTTTTCCATTACCATTTATCCCGCTCATACTCTCTTCCACCTCCATCCCCTACCCCCGCACCCCCTCACCACACGGTTGTCTGAGCTCTATTTTCTAACAATGGCGTCAACCCCCGCAAGGAGTCTGTCCCCCTCCTTGCTCCATCCCCCTGTTACTCAGGACAGGCACAGACAGGGGGACCGGCCTGGCTTAGTGGTGAACTGTGCACCAGTTTTGCTCTCTCCATAGAAGTAATACACGGTGAATGTCATACGTTGAGTTGAGTCCCCCAAAATTCATATGTTGAATTCCTAACCCCCAGTACTTCAGAAAGTGACTTTATTTTGAAACAGAGTCACTGAAAATATAATCAGTTAAGATGGAGTAGGGTAGATGCCTAGTCTGACATGACCGGCATCCTTACAAAAAAGGGCAAATTTGGACTGAGAGGCCTTGTGAATCAGAAGGCAGAGATCAGGGTGAAGTGTAAAGCCAAGCAATGCCAAAGAGTGCCAACAAATCACCAAAAGTCAGGAGAGAGGCAGGGGACCATTCTCTTCAGCCCTCAGAAGAACCAACCCTGATCTCCAGCCCTCGGAACTGTAAGAAAGTACACTCCTGTTGTATGAGCCACTGCGTCTGTGGTACTTCGTTACAGTGGCCCCCTAGTGCACTACCACAGTGAGGAAAATTTGTATCTTTAGGAACGATTACAGTTTGGAACTGTAAATGTGATCTTTTCAAAATTTTGGCAGTCTTTAATAGTCACAAAATAGGCATAATCTACTTGGGGTAAGGACACAGGACATCGTTATTTCCCTCAGAAGTGTTTCCAAGGAAATCTGCTTATCAGCTACTGGAAGACCTCGATCCCATGTTAACTCACTTAAAACAGAGGTCTGTGTGATGTGACTGCTCTGGATAGGCACACACACCCTATGGACATTAGAATCTGAATCCCAATCTCAATTTCACTCATTTCAATGACATAAAACTAGGCAAATCCATCGTGATCTCCAAATTGCAGTTTATTAATCTGTAACAAAGCAAGAAAAAGAGTCCCTATCTCATTTGGCTATTTCAAGGATTAAATGAGCATCATGTAATCAATCAATAAACGTTATCAGGCTATTGTGATATACCTCATATAGGAAACACACAATACACTCTGAAGTTCAGCACATGTTAAAAAAACCTTTTTCAGAAATGAGGTTACAAGCACCATTTATTACTAAGCTCCATTAAGAAATACATACACACAGAGTCACAAATATTGCCTAACTTGTTGACACAGCCTGCAGAATTAAGAAAATGATTCATAAAGCAGATTTCCAAATGTCACCAAAAGACTTACCATTACATGACCTGTTCCTGGCAAAACAGGTTTTGGGCTTTTTAATTTAGGCTGCAAAAGAATATTCTACGTGCTCCTCCAATATACTCCCAGGGTAAATGTTCCCTAATCAAAAATCCCACCATCAAACTAGCAAGCCCAAGGGGAGCAGACTCCTTCTCCTCTTCTTTACAAACCCTGCCTTCGCTCCCTTCCCACCACAAACTCTGGGGTCTCTTCTAGCGATAAAACGTCCATGCCTGTGTTTAAAATAATAACAGTGGTAATAAACTTCCAAAATAGTGAAAGCTGGAGCTGAATCCCTTCCCAATTAACCATCTCAGGAAAAGGTCAAAATAACCTTCCCAGGGAAGCTCTTATCTTCTGCCCACACAAAGCTGTCAGAGCCTTCCCTACTCTGTGCAGAGGCAACATCCTCTCCCTGGCGTCCCCCCCAGGGCCATTTCTTCCTCTCTTCCACTGGGGCTCCACCTTCCCTGGTGACAAGCTGGGAAACACACTGGTGGTGTGACACCAAATTTACATGAGTTTCCAGCGATGAATGTTTCTATTAGTTAAAACATGGGAACTGCCTTTTGGAAAATTAAAACCTGTAAGCCATAAAAATGACCTAAATTCCCACTGCATAATCCTCTAATTTACATTTCTTCCCCCATGTCTCAGAATTCCCCTGGACTTCACGCATTCTGACAAAGCGAGACACATAAACCATGCTTGAAACAAGAACTCTCTTCAGTAGCCTGTAACAGAGTATTTCAGAAAAGGCGACATTAAAAAGTTACTATAGCCTACTACTGGCCATAGGGGTCTTAAAGTCTGCCCACAACTGCTAACCAAACATGGGTGCACAGTGGGGCAACAAGCAACCAGTGTTTCACATGGGTACCAGCAATGGCAGTCGAACAAGCAGGGAAGCAAACTCAGACCCCTATGTAAGTGGAGAATGCATTCTAGAACATACAGTACGTGAGCCAGGGCCACAGAGGCCCTGAGGCCTATATCTGGGGAAATAACAAGTCATATCACTTAAGCACTGGCCTATACGTGGCTAAACTTAGGCTCTTTGTCCCTGCTTCTGGGGGGAGGGGCCTAGCATCCAGGTAGCATGGCCCCCTGAGTCTTTCTAAGTGACAGACATCTATTCCAAAGAACAGCACACACCGTCAAAACAAATGCCACTACAAGCTCAGGTCTGTGGCTTGTCTTCCACTCTGGTGGTACTTTCAGAATTCTAGGGTCAGCTGTCAGGGAGAAGCTTCGCGTGCTTTTGCTATCTCCACCATTACCAGGGAACTTCGAGCAGTTCCCTGCATGTTCTGCTCTTCTGCAAAATAAAGAGTTAGATCAGGTAAGACTTATTCACGTCTGCCTTCACCTGCCAGGCAGTTACAGCTGCCACTCAGATGTTTGTGGAATGAACAATATGACCTTATCTAGCCATAAAGGGTCCATGTCTCTAGGATTATATAGCTGTGCTCTAAAAAAGTATGTAAAACAGCCATGAAAATAGCTTTTCTTCTGAGAGAGAGAGAGTGTGTGTGTGTGTGTATCTATATCTCCTCATATAGATGGAAATAGGTATCAAGTGCATGAATATGAAGTGGGACCCCCCCCACAAAAGCCCTGGAATTATCTTCTGGAGGGTGGGCCCCTTGTAGTACAGGCTTCCCCAGTGAGGGAGTGTTCTAGGAACCCATCTGTATCAGTGCACCAGCTGGCGTTGTTGTGAGAGGCTGTATATGGCTTCAGTGATTTTTTTTTTTTGGAGACTCTTTCAATGCATTTGCCCATTTCATGATGGGTGATTTATGAGCGCACCTGCCCACACTGAGCTGAGTGTTCAGCAGTTTTTGACCAAAAATGGCCTGACCCCCTTGTTCCTCCCTCCCTATTCACCCAAGCGACTTTTTTTGTTTCCCCCGATGAAAAAACTCCTCAAAAGAAAACATTTGGCCAACATGAAAGAGGTGAAACAAAAACGGCATAAGTATAAAAAGGCATCAAAATCAATGATTTAAAAAACTGTTTTAAGCAGTGGAAAAACATCTGATAGGTATATTGCATCAGATGAAGAGTACTTTGAAGGGGGACTGCAGTTTAAACATGTAAGAATACATACAGAATTTTTTTAGAAATAAATTCTGGGGTTTTTTTGGTCTCCCCTCGTATATGTGGGAAGTGTGTGTGTGCATTTGTGTATGTATGTGTATCCCTCTACATTCTCTGTTTTCAAGGCACCTGGCTGAAGAAGTCAAAATATTGTGATTACTAAAAGCAGGTAATATAAAAATGTTTCGGTATTTAAAAATATAGAAAATATTATGTAACAGATACTTATGAATTCTTGGGCTATTTAGTGAAAACAATTTTTTTAAAGAATAAAAAATAATGCTATTATTATTTTAAACAACCACAAAAAATTGTTATCTTTCATATGAAGCAAAATATTTCAGAACCCACAAGTGACCTAAATTATATAATGCCTTTTGATAATGTACAAGACATTTCAAGTATACACATATGAGGATGTTTAATTAAAAAGTTGTCAGACCCAGGCCTTGAATTTTTCAAAATAAAAACATTCTATCTTGGGGGGAACCATGGATGGCGGAAGTCGGTGGAGGGCACTAGTTTGCTATTACATCTTATTAGGTAACAGCCCACCCTCCCTCCCAACCACCACAGGAAATCATTGAAATCATCACAAAAGACTGCATCCTCAGAACAGCTCCAGACCTCCTCAGTTAGTATTTGGATTCTCGCCTTGATTAATGGATTTTTCAAAGGTGCATCCAACTTCTTAGGTATTTTGGCAGCAATAATCTAAATAGACTGACAAGGAAAGCTGCAGAGAGGTGGCAGCCATGAAAACTCTTTTTTTTTTAAAAAAAAATTACAGTTTAATTTTTATTTTAAATTTATTTTTCAATTATAGTTGTGACATACACTGTTATATTAGTTTCAGGGGTTCAACATAGTGATCAGACACCCCAGTGACTATTTTTCTAACCGCCATGTAAACTCCTGAAGACATAAACGGGGATTAGTAAACACCTGCGAACCACAATCCTCCAAATTCTCCGCCCACACAGCGGGGCAGCAGAGACCACCTGCCTCCCTCAAGGCTCTGCAGGGGAGGACAATGGACCCTTAAAGCCTTTGTCCTCTGAGCACGGGAACTTTACCCAGGTTAAAGTACCTGCTTTGGATGCTTCTGGTATGGTGCTGGGATGATAGGAAACTCGACCAATTCCATAGCTGGCTGTAATTGAAAAATAAACCAACTGGAGAGCGATCCTGAGAAAATAACACTTCTAACCTCGAATCCCACGTTTCAGTTTGGTCTTCTGAAGAAATGGCTTACCAGTTTCTCCACTAAAGGAAAAATGTTGATGGTGTAGTAATAAAGCATACCTTATGTATTTTTTTTTAAATGTAAATCCTCCAGTGAATCCCCTGAGCGTAAAAAACAGACAGGAGACTGACCTACTGTTTTATTAGGCTTTGGCTTTTTAAAACAATATTAAAAAGGTATAAAAAATTCCTCAGGTATAATAACTTTCTCAGCCAGCACGACCAGGAAATCCTGGTCTAGCTAAAGTTAGTATTAAGAGGGCACTGCAGTCCTGGAGTCAAATGACTTTTTAAATGATTCAGTTGACAGTTACTAAGAAGAGTTTAAGCAAATGGTTATTTTACTTCAGGTTAAGGGAGGCTTAAAGTCAAGCAAATGAAAGCTGGGAAGAGGAGAGGCAAAGGGTCTGACTCTCTAAGTTTTGGGTTCCATCAAGTGGTGAACACAACTGCGGGGAACAAACCCTAAGGCCAATACTGTCCACAATCTCTTCCCCCACCCCCGCTCTGCAGCACCCCTAATAAAAACACAGCCACTACTGCACAGCCCTTCGGTTACGCAGGAGGATGGACTTGCTCCGGGCACACAAAGCGGAGGCGGGCGGCTGCGGACCACACACGTGGGGGCGTTCGCGCGCGCTGCCACCAGCTGGGAGGCCCACGCCCCCGCCTCGTCCGAGGACAGCTGGTGACCGTCACCTTTGGACGGACACATTCTCTGGGCCGTCCCCGACGCTTGTGATAGCGAGCGACCCTTCCAAGCCTGCGAGGCGCTCAGGGCCCGCGTCCGCGCAGCGCGGGGCACCTGAGGAGTGCGGCGGGGACAGGGACGCACGGGGACTGGGAGGGGCGGCGGGGCGCGCGGCCCTCTCGCAGCACCCACCTGGATCTGCAGCGGCACAAGGCGCACCTTGCAGCGCTCGCTCACCGCGAAACCCTTGGGCAGGTCCACGTACTGGCCCCACTCCTCAGCGAAGAGCTGCACCACGAATTTGCGGTGCATGTCGAGCTGGTCGCCGTACAGGCTGAGGAACTTCTGGATGAGCAGCTCGTAGCCGGCGCCGTGGGGCACTGTCGAGGGCCGCGCGAAGACCGAGAAACAGAAGAGCACAGGGACGGTGCCCGACGGGGCCCCCGTGCCCACGCCGCCGCCGCAGGAGAGCGCCGGGACCGCCGCCTCCTCCGCCGCCATGTTCCCCCGAGCGTCTGCCGGCTCCGCGGCCGCCGCGCCCCGCCTCCCCGCGCCGCCCGCTCGTCCGCCCGCTCGGGAAGGCGAAGGGGCGGGCCCTGGCGGCCGCAGCTGGCGCGCCCTCCTCCCGGCCGCGGAGGTTGGGCGCTGGGTTTGGGGTGCGCGGGGAGGCCAGCGCCTGCGCCAGCCGCGCGGACCGCCCCCTCCAGCCCCCAGTCGCAGCTCGGCCGCGGGGTTTGGGGGCGCCCTTTACATCCCGCTGCGCCCACATTCGAATGAGTGGTATGTTCCGAGAGTTTAGAGTTGTGCTTGGGGCCACAGGGCGGCCGGTCTGAACCGGCTGCGTTACCTGTTGGCCTGGTGCAGTGGTATGCAGCCCTCCTGGGCGATGCCAGCAGTAATCTTGAAAGCAAGAGGGCAGACTGGTACTGTAGGAGCAGCAGAGTTTAAAATACTAACTTGGGGGCACCCACGGCTCAGGATTTCACGTGTTTTTTTTGTTTGTTTGTTTTTCAATTCCATGGAACAAAATATCTCTAGTAATGGATTTACACTCTCTGAAAGAACTTGATATAGAAACTGCAAAATAGAAACAGGTTTAAGAGTAAACATCAGGACTTTATATTTAAACTGAGGACTTGTTTTTAAGCAAGTTAAAGCGATCTCGTTCAAATGAAACAGTTCTCTGCCTTATTAACGGTGTAAGGCACTATAATTTACTGGAATTAGAAAAGCATACACTATGAACCAAGTTTCCTTAACATCAGGTCATGGGAAGATAGACTCATGAGTTGGAACATAAAATTAGATTTTAGATATTAAGGGTTTTCTGATCTTATAAATTACTAATTTTTAAGGCTAGGTTTCTCAACAGGCGTTGTAGATATTTGGAATGGATACTACTATTTCATGGGGGCCTGCCTTGGGCATTTGCAGAATGTTTTGCAGCATCCGTGGCCTCTATCCACTAGATGCCAGTAGCACCCCACTCCTCACTGATCTTGACAATCACAGACCATTTCCAGATAATGCCAAATGCACCCCCCCCCGGCCCCCACCCCCTCGCCCAGAGGCAAATCTGTCCCCAGTTGAGAACCACTGCTTTAAAGTAATGCTAAGACCATCCTTTGGCCTTTATTGCCCATTAGTACTCAAGCTACTGAAAATGCTGCTTTTTGGCTTCTCATTAAACTTTGTTGCCTGAAACCATCAGACCCAAAATGGTATTTTTGCAGATACTACTCCATGGCAAGGTCTTATGTATACAAATGTGCAAATCCGTGCTAATAAAAGCAATTCCTGTAGGCTGACTACAAAAGGTATCTATTCTGGGTGGAGTAATTATAAAAAGTGTTCCTTCCAATCTATTGATAAGGCCCAACTGTCAGAAACCTCTCCTCCACAGGAGTGCTACCTACCACCCCAAAACCTAACAGGCATCATCCCTCATCTGACCATAATGTCATCTTCATAAATGTGCCCATTCTTTGATATTCACACCCCTAAGATTTACTTGCCACATGGCAACCAGAGTGGTACTTAAAAAAAACCAACAACCCATAATTCAGAGTATATCACTTTTCTGTTTAAAATTTTCCAGTACATATAGACCTCAAGAAAATCCAGATGTTGGCATTAAAAAAATTAACTTTATAGCAGTTATTAGACGGATATGTAAGAACATAAAGCATGGTCATAAGAATGAACAAATGGGAGAATATCAGCAGAGAGATGAAAATGACAAAAAAGTAAACAAATGGAAATTTTAAAATGGAAAACTACAATATCTGGAATAAAAAAATTCACTGGATAATCTAAACATCAGATTCCAATTGCAGAAGAAATGATTAGTGAAATTATCACAAATCCCAGAACACTTCCTGGCACATAGTAGGCTCTTTACAAATATTCGGTGAAGGGTTGTTACACTGACTATATCTTTAAGCTTACTGTACTGAAAAACCAGAGGTATATTCAGTCAAAGGTAATTTTTCAGGAGAATGCTTCATTTACATTGTAGATTAATCCTGGGATAGCTATTATTAGAGAATTGCTGGATTTCTCAGCAGGCTCCACACAAGACATTTTGACTACATTTAAGTTTTCTGGAAACTGTGTGATAAGGAAAGCAAAGAAAGTCAGTTATCGAAATAACTCGCCCCTTCACCACAGACAATTCTGACAATTTTCTGCAAAGGAAAGGAAGGGTGTCAAAGTACTATTTTATACACAGAAAGAATGTGGTAAAATCAAATGATTTGAGGAGCTACCGGATAAATTTTAGACCCAGAAGATTACCTAATAGAGACATACAGCTAGGATTTATTATTACTTTTTTACAACATCACCAAAAATCTTATAGTTCATTGCTGGTGCATCCAGCACCCATACTGTGATTCAAATTCACATTAATATAAAACTGATTGTTTGAAGTTTTCATCTAGTCATTTGATCAACAAATAATATACAGTAAGAGTTCTGTGGTGAACAAGAAAGATAATGCTTTTACAGCGCTCCTTGCTCTTCCAGAGCTTGCCGTCTGCTGGGCATCTGTAGACAGTAAACAAATAAATGAATGAGATAATCACGGTGAAAACGTCACAGATCACAACTGGGAGTGGTAGGATGCAGGGTCTTTTAAATTGTCTGTGATCCGCTTTCTTAGGAGAGAACATTGAAGCTGTGATCTGAGTTGGTAGGAGAAGTATTCCAGGCCGAGGAAAGAACAAGGTCAAAGGATCTTAGAATGTAACAAGCCTGGTATGTTTGAGGAATCATGGGGTTGGAACCTGGTGACTTGTATGAGATGAAATCCAGTATGTGAGCAATGGCTATAACCACATAAAGAATTTGGTTTTATTCTGAGTAAAATGTTTTAATCATGGAAAATGACATGAATTTATTTATGACTTAAAAACAACTCATCTTACTAGTGTGTGCAGAATTACGTGCAGGAGGTCAAAAGTAGAAGCAAGATCTGCTTGGTTGGCTATCACAGTTATCCAGGTGAGAGGTGGTAGCAGATTGCTCCAGGGCAGTGGTGCTCAGCCAGGGGCTATTCTGCCTTGGGGCATATTTGGCAATGCCTGGGGACATTTTTGGATGCTACTGGCACCTAACAGGTAGAGGCCAGGGATGGTGCTAAGCACCCAACAATGCACAGGACATGCCTGCACACTGAAAATGGATTCAGCCCGAAATGTCAGTAGTGCCAACGTGGAGGAACCCTGTTCTAGGCTGTTGGTACTATGAATGGAAACGAGTGGATGAATGTGCTGTCATTTTGGAGGTAAAGGCAAAATAACTTTCTATGGATTAGATATGGGAGAAAGTGGAAAAGGCAAGAATTCGGAATGACCGCTAGTCTTTGTGCCTGAGTGTTGGCGATGCCATGGTGCCGTTCCTGGGATGAGGAAGACTAGGAGAAAAGCATGTCAGGTTAAAACCAAGAATTCTCTTCTGGCCATGTGAAGTTTGAGGTGCTTATTAGGTATTAAAAGTAGATGGTGAGTAGTAGTTGCATGTATGTATCTGGACCTCATAGGAGAGGAAACTCATGATACAAATATAAGAGACATCAGCACAAAGAAATTCATTAAGCTACAGGAACAAATGAGGTCGCTGGGAGGGAGACTATAGTGAGGGCAGGAAACAGGGCACATGACAGAGTCAGACAAAGGTGATGAAGGTAGGGGTGAGATTGATAAGGAGTAGATACTGAGGCAGGAATAAAACCCTGGACACTGGTATCAGGGAAGTTAATAAAGTGTTACAATTATATTGAGCCAACTGTAATGGCCTAAGTCACTTTTGACCTACACACCCAGAAATTTCGTATAGTTTAACCCCATAGAAAGAAAGAACGCCCAGCTACGTCAAACACTGCTGAGCTCAAGTGTGATGAGAAGGAGCATAGAGCGTGAGGTGCTGTAGAGGCTCTCGGTGACTTTGACAGCGGCAGTTCCAAGGGAATGGGTGGGATGAAATCTGGTTTTTTAGAGATTAAAGAGAAAATTGGTAGTGAGAAATGACTCCGTCAATTCTTTAAGAGAGACAAGGTTTTAGAAGAATTTCTTTAAAGGTAGAAAATGCTAGAAATGTTAGATTATTGTTCCACACTGGTGAGAATAACCAGAAGGAAGAGACAGATTTATGGGGCAGTGGGGGAGGGTAATTGAAGGAGTACAGGCTTTGGAAAGGTTGGAATCCAGAGCACGGAAGGGAGTTGGGGCTTCTCGTAGGATCAGGAACACTCATTCTGCTGAGAATGAAAGGTATGGATAAACATACAGGCAGATTAATAACTTTAGACTAAGAAAATGAGGGAGTTGTCTAATTTTATTTTCTTTTTATATTGTACTTATATAACTGTATACCATTCTTAAATGTCTATTACCTTTAACTCTTGGTATACGTTATATATGTTATATATTACTATATATATTACTACATAAAAGGCAGTCATAATTTTGGTCTAGTGTCGTGTTCCTGTCTTTAATTATTTTCTTTTCAAAAAGCATTCTCTCAGAGCCACATTTCCACTTCAGTACATTCACCTTGCCGTGACCATCTTTTGTAGATAGAAAGGTGTTTATAATTTATTATATTTTTGTATTTCAGAATTTCCATGTGTCTCATCAGGAAGTGTCTGTCCAACGCTGAATCTGCTTCATTTTTCAGTAAAGGGACTGCTGGAGTTGGAAGGAAAGAACGAAGTTGTAAACTATTTCCCAAACCCAGAACTGTCATTGTCCCCCAAATTTATCTTGCTATTCAGTATTCATCTTTGTCATAAGCTTATTTATGAAGTACATGAAAGCAGAGGCTTTGTCTACCTCAAAGTATTCCCAAAAGCACAGTGCCTATCAAATAATATAAACTCAAAAAATATTCGAACAAATCAATGAATAACTCAGTTTTGTTTCTCTTTCTCCTTAACATTTCTTTTCAATTCTGTTTGAGTGCTCTGAAGCCATCTCCCTCTCCCTGCTCACAGGTGTGGTGACGCAGAGTCATCCGTCAGTACTCACGGGGACTGGTTTCAGGACCTCAGCAGACACCAAACTACATGGAAGCTCAAGTCCCATATACAAAACGCGCGGTATTTGCGTATAACCTATGCATACTTCTCGTATACTTCATATCATCTCTAGGTTACTTATAGTACTATAACAATGTGTTATATAAATTGTTGTTATTCTGCATTGTTTAGGGAATAATGACAAGGAAAAACAGTTTAGTACACATGCAACTACCAGTGTAGGCCTAACTATCTAGTACCAATAAGCAACAAATAGCAGTTTTTCCAAATATTTTGATTCACAGTTCTTTGAATTAATAAATATGGAACCCATGGATATGGAGGGCCAACTATAGTTACATCATAGTGTGATCCAAGGTCCCTGAAGCTAAATTATTGACAATCTGAATTTATTTGTATACTCTATATCAATTATAGATACTTCTATTTGCAAGAAACAGAATACCTGACAAATAGTGTACATTTGCTTGTAACCAGAAGTCCAGAAGATGGTAGTGGCTGCAGTGGGGACAGGAACTCAACAGTGTCATGGTTTAAGGTTGGTGTCTTTCTAGGTCTCTCATGACCCTCTGATAGGCCCTGTAATTCCAAGCACCACACAACTGTGTTCAGCGGCTGGGAGCAAGGACAGCCCAGCGGAGAGGCATTTTCTCTGCTTCCTTGCCATTGTTGAAGAACAAATTATCTTTTCCACAACCCCCATGAGGAAACCTCCTGGCACCTCATTGTCCAGAAGTCAGCCACATGCCCACCCATCTACTTCAAAGTAGGTACTATTTTGGTCCTAAGGAAGAAAGAGGGGATGGCTTCTGATGGCCCGCAAAGAATCAGGCTATAAACTATCACAAGGGTAGCCAAACTCAGCCTTCCATCGTGGGCTTTGCTTAGTGAAGGCAGCAGAGGGCAGTGTCCCCAGGTTCCGCTCCAGTACTCTACTCACCATCCTGGGGTGTGTGTCCACACAAGAGCATCGTGACTGGAGCGGAGGGAAGGCCTGGCGCGCACTCCATTCAGGTGATACGCCTGGCTTTCTGCAAGGCCTCTGTGGCCACTTTATATTGTCAATTCTTTCATCTCCATTAAATTTTAAAATCTAGCAATGAAGAGTTTAAGTGATTTCTCATAACTTCCTTCCTGGAGCTGAAACTTGACGAAAAGAGAATTTCTATAATTAACGTTGCTTTGATGCCAGCCTCTGCTTTCACAGGCAGCAACCTCCAATATATGTTGGTTAGAAAAGTATACTATCTTACTTTTCTTTTCAGGAAAACCTCCAAATACGATACCCCCAAACATGTGCTACTGGATTTTCAGAGTAAAGAAAACAATATTTGGGGCCAAAAGAAACAAAAAACCTAATGGGACTTCAGTGTACAAATTGTTTCCTTTCCCTTAGCTTTATTTAAATCAATTGTCTACTTAATCCTTCATGTCTCTGAATAAATTAGTGCTTTCGTCTCACCTTTTTTAGATAGTTTATTGAATATTTACTTTTCATCAGGTCCCAGACTAAGCACTTCACATGTTTTATTTAATTTGATTCTACAAAATCCCAATGAGGCAGGGTTTTCTCCCTACCCTCCTGCTCCTGCCCTCCTCCCGCAGTGCACCAAGAAAACAGGTCCAGAGAGGTGAGAAATGGCTGCTTGGGGTCATGTCACTTGTCACTGTAGAGTAGGGACTCTGTAGAGGGTCAGCTTATCTGACTCGACAGGCTTTTAATCACTGCAGCAGACCATCTTCTCTTGCCTGAGCTTCTTATCATTCTTTGGGAAGCAGGTTTTAGCTCCATATACTGTTCAGTGCCACCGTTTTCAAAGCTTTGACAAATACCTCATATCCCCTTGCTGGCTGGACTATGAATAGGACGTACTCTTCATTAAGCAAAAGGGGAAGGCTTGGGAGTGTGGCCACTGCTACAGGGGCCCCTTCTTCCTTGTTGCATTTGATTGAAAGGTCCTCTGGGGGAGGGTGGACTGCCACTTGGCGTGTTCTGTTCACGTCCTTCATCAGAATAAGCTTGTATCTGGAACCTCCTTCTGTATGCAAACACAGTTAAATGCCCTGAAAATACACAACGGTTCTCCAGTTCTCAATATTTCAGAGAGTGAACTTCTGGTCATTTCCTAAGAATGCTAGTAAGAAACACTTTTATAATGTTTAGTATTTTACAGGCATGGGACTGAGTGTATGTATTACTTTCCTGTGCCTACAGGACAGTTACCACAAACTCGGTAACTTAAAACAATAGAAGCTTACTCTCTCACAGTTCCAGAGGCCAGAAGTCAGGGGTCAGTGTCATTGGGCTGAAATTAGCATGTCAGCAGGGACATGCTCCCTCTGGAGACTCTAGAGGAGACTATTCTGTGCCTCTTCCAGCTTCTAGTGGCTGCTGGCATTCCTTGGCTTGTGGTCACCTCCTTCCAACCTCCACCTCCATCTGTATGTCACCTTTTTCTGTGTCTGTCTGTGGTCAGATCTCCCTCTGGCTCACTCTCATATGAATGCATATAGTTGCATTAAGGGTCCACCTGGATAATTTCCCCATCTCAAGACCTTTAACTTAATCACATCTGCAAAGACACTTTTTGTCATACAAGGTGACATTCACACATTCTGGGGATTAAGACCAGAATCTTTGGGAGCCACGATTTGGCCTACTCCAGTATTTTACACAGGTAACTAACTTAACCATACAGCTATGAAGCTAAATATTGTTATTATCCCCATTTACTAATGAAAAAAACTGGGGCAGAGAGGTTACACAACTTATCCAAAATCATATAGTCTTTAAGTGGCAGTATCTGGATTTGAACCCAGGAAATTTGTGACCTTAAAAAGTAGCTGCCATTGTAAGTAAACGCAAAAAAAAAGAAAATCACATAGAAGATTTTTCCAGCCCAAATGTGCCAAGACAGAAGTCGAATGAAAAGAAGTTTCACCTTTGAAGGCAGTGCTCCTAGGTTATGGAATTTCCCCACTTTCTCATCTTTGGCAGGACTCGTTGTTCCATCATGTACTTTATTGTCTTACATATATACAATCCATTTAAGTGAGGGCTTTTAGAGTAATTTGAGAAAAGTGCGCTGTATGAGTGGTATGCAGTTTAGGTATTTGCTGAATGAATGGACTTTCAACCAATCCATCAAAGGAACACCATGTTGAGTTGGCAGTAGGCAGTAAAAAAAGCTAGATACACCTTATTTTTTAATTTTTAAGACACACCCTCCTAGACCAGCTTGCTGGACTGTACTGCCAATACCCTAACGTAGTTAAAGTTTCTTCTGCAACCCCTCGGTCCCAGGAAAGGGCTTTCCAGATTGAATATCTATGGCAGCAAACTTGTGAAACTCCTAAGCAGAAAAGGTCCAGAGTATTATCAGAAGGAAAATTAAACTGAGGTTTATTAAATATTGCCAGGTTGGTCTCTTATTTAGTTTATCTTCTACTAGAAATATATGTGGTTCAATTTCCTATCCCTTTTTGCCCATTTTTTTTTACGGACTTTCTCTTTTTGCCAGTCTTACAGTGTTTAGTGATATCTCTCTCTGGTTTAATTTCCTTTCATGGATTAACTAGGAGGTTAAACATTTTTCAGATTTTTGTTGGACATTTAGATTTCATCTTAACATGGAATTATTATTTTAATTCTTTGCCATTTGTGTTTATCTTTTGTTTATCAAGTCATAGGATTCTATATGTATATTCTCAAAACTAAATTCATTTTAAGATACCAGCATCCCAAATGTCATTGCCTATTTTGTGGTCTGATATATTGTTTAACAAAGAAACTTAAAAATCAAATTAATATTTGGTAACTCTGGTGGGAAATTATAATTATTTTCAAGTTGTTTTTATTGTGATTAATACATGTGGTTCACTGAAGGAATTTCTGGGCACAAAGGTAAATTCTGCCCAAATCAAAGAAAGACAAGTCCCTGAACGTCTTATAGTCCCCCTTCCCTGCAGCAGAAGACAGCTGAATCTAAATGTGCTGCCAACTGTCAAGGCTTTTCGTGCTACTCATCCAGGCTTAAATGTCTGCTAATTTAGATAGTGGCTGCAGTCCATCAGTTAATAGTATTTGCAACAAAACATATGGCCAGTAGTTGTAAGGCCAGTCATTAGCTGATGTGAGTTATTTCCAGATGATATAGAGGTAATTTATATTGTTAGTATGAATTTTATTTGAGTAGTGTGGCATCTGTCAGGGTTGACCTTAAGAGTAGACGTTGGTGGCTACGTATGTGTTGAGCATTGAGGGACTCTGAAAAAGACTACTCGCCCATCACTAATTAGGAGGTACAGACTGGAGTG